>ML977557.1:1412837-1424444 GCA_010015725.1 Amniculicola lignicola CBS 123094
CTACCTTATTAAGGGATAATATACTAGATAAAGAGGAGCTTAAGTTTATCCTAGAAAAGCTTTATTACTAATAGAGGAATTTTAGTAAAAACTAAACCTAGCTTATCTACCCTAATAGTAAATATAACTATACTATTAATATAGAGATAGGTAGGAAGATTCCTAATATACCTATCTATAACCTCTCTAGAAAGGAGCTAGACCTCCTTTAGGAATACCTTAATATAGTATAGGAGAAGGGTTAGATCTATCCTAGCAAGTCGCTTATAGGTACCCCTATTCTCTTTATCCCTAAAGTAGATAGTACTATAAGACTTTGTATAGACTATTAAGGCCTTAATAAGGTTATAGTAAAGAACTACTATCCTATCCTACTAGTTAGTAAGATGCTAGATTACCTATTAAAGGTAAAGGTCTTTACTAAGCTTAATTTACATAATATATATTATAGACTCTATATTAAAGAAGGTGATAAGTGGAAGACTACCTTTAAAACTTATTATAGGCACTTTAAGTACCTTATTATACCCTTTGGACTAGCTAATGCTCCAGCTATATTCTAGTCCTATATCTAGAGAGCCTTAGGAGGGCTCCTAGATTATATATACGTTGTGTACTTAGATAATATCCTTATCTATAGTAAAGATGAGAAGGAATATAACCTTTATATTAAGGAAGTACTTTAAAGACTACTTAATTAGGGGCTTTTTTGCAAAGCTAGTAAGTATATCTTCTCTACTAAAGTAGTAGAGTTCTTAGGCTTTATTATTACCCCTAAGGGAGTAGTAATAGACCCAACTAGAGTATAGACTATTAGTGAATAGCCTATACCTATAAGCTTTTAGGATATCTAGGTCTTCCTAGGGTTTACCAACTTCTACTAATAATTTATATTTAATTATAGTACTATTATTAAGCTATTAATAGACCTACTTAGGTCTACCTAGGACCTAAAGTAAGGCCTAGAGGGCCTTACAAAGAAAGGGGGGAAGAAGTAGATAATAAAAGGGCCTACTAAGTAGTACTAGCCCTAGTGTTAGCCTTAAGAGGCTAATACTACCTTTAAAGAACTATAGGAGAAGTTTTTAGGGGCCCCAGTCCTCCAATACTTCTAGACTAAGAAGCTAGTAATAATTATTACTAATCTGTTAGATTTTATAATAGTAGCTGTTATACTCTAGCTATAAGATACTACTATAGCTTTAGAAAAATATTAGAAGCTAGTTGTATACTAGAGCTGGAAGTTTTTAGGACCTGGAATTAACTAGCTAATATATAATAAGGAACTGTATACTATTATATCTACCTTCTAATAGTAGCAGTATTATACTACCTATACCCTAGATATAGTCTAAGTACTCTCTAACTATAATAACCTATAGTACTTTATAATAACTAAAGTACTGTCCTCTAAGCAAGCTTACTAGGTAGAGGAACTAGTAAAGTATAATTTTGAAATTAAATATAAGCCAGGGGTAGATAATCCTGTTAATGTACCCTCTTAAAGACCCAACTATAAGAAGGGCTTTATACTTAGAGTAGGCTAGCGCATAAGAGATACTATACTACTAATACTCTAGTAAAAGCTTTAAATCTAGTCTATCTAGATAACTAGGGCTTAAGTAAAAAGTTAGTAGGAAGCTAAGCTAAAAGTATAGGGAGAGGCCCTCCCTAGAGCTAGTCCTACAGGTACCTATTAACTCTCTAAAATAATACCTTTAGTATAGGATATCTGCAGCATAAGTCTATTTAGTAATATATTACCCCCTAGGAGTCCTATAAGCTCTACTAGTTAATTAGACCCTTATAAGGATACCCTATTTAAAGTAGTACTAGAGGACTATACTCCTACCACTTAATTATCTAAGTAATATACTAAGGTACTTATAGTAGTAGTACTAAATATTAGTATACCCTTAAGGTATATACAGGCGCATAGAGCAGTATCTAAAGAAAATATATTTATATTAGAACCCCTAAACCTCTTACTTAACTATATCAGATAGTCTTAAGCCTAGGATATAGCCTATTCTAGGTATAAGTCACTAACAAGGCAGGAAGAGGGCAGAGCATTAAAGGGTATACTATACTAGGTAGTTAATCCTAGTAGAGTCCTCTATAGAGAGGGGAAAGTGTAGATCCCTAATAATATATCTCTATAGGAAGCTATCCTTAATTAGAATTATAATAACCTAATAGGAGGGTACTATAGTACTACAAGGACTATTAAAGTCCTATAATAGAAGTACTTCTAGAAATACCTCCACAAAGACGTAAAGAAATACATCTATTACTACACTACTTACTAGGTAAATAAGATTCACCAGCATAAGCCATTAGGGTTACTAGAACCCCTTCTATTAGCTACTAAGCTATAGAAATACTTCTCCCTTAATTTTATAACAGACCTGCCTAAATTAAAGGATAAGATAGGGAATAAGTATAATACTGTACTAGTACTAGTGGACCACTTCTTAAAGTATACCTAGTACCTTCCTATAAACAAAATGATTATAGCCTAACAGCTAGCTAAACTACTTCTAAAATAAGCCTTCCTTAAGATAGGTCCCCCAACTATGCTGGTTATGGACTAAGGGTTAGTATTTACCAGCCAATTCTGGTTAGATATATACTACTATCTTAAGATTAAGAAGTACTTATTAACTATCTTCTATCCTTAAACTAATGGTCAAACAGAGCAGCTAAATCAGGAGATAGAATCCTACCTCTAGATCTATATAAACTAGTTATAGGATAACTAGGTAGACCTACTACTATATACTGAGTATATATACAACTCTAAGTAGTATTTAGCTACTAAGTTCTTGCCTATTAAGTTATCTTTTGGCTCTAAGCTATCTAGCTTTAATAGGGTACTAGATGAATACTAGCTTTAGAAACCTATACCCTCCCTATAGGATAGATCCTAATATACTAGAATGTTAGTAGACCTATATTAGCAAGTCACTGCAAAAATAGAGGAGTGGTTTAGGAACTAGGAGGTAGTAGTGAATAACCTCTACTATACCTAAGTTTAGTACTAGAAATAGTATAACTAGAAACACCTACTAGCCTACTTCTCCCCTAGTAATAAGGTTCTCCTTAACTACAAGAATATTGCTACAACAAAACTATTAAAGAAGTTTAACTACTAGTACCTTAGGCCCTTTACAGTGCTTAAGAAGGTAGGAAAGCTAGCTTACCTACTAGATCTGCTATTATCTATAGTATAAATCTACCTAGTATTCTATATTAGCCTCCTTAAGCTGTAGAGAACCCCTATTACCTTAAAGGCCTTCTAACTAGGACCTATAGATATCCTAGACTACACCCTAGACTAAGATAGTATAAAGTACTATAAGGTTAATATAGATACTAAGTGAGTAGTGTAACTAAGTAAGTGGTGTACCCTACAAAGTTTTCGCAACACGTTAACTATCAACTATAATAGCTCTACTAACACCTTATTAATTGCCCTGCAATGAAGTAGATATCCTTCTAGCTATCTTAGCTATTAATTAGAATTAGATCTAGAGTAGAAGACGCGCTGCTGCTACATTTGAAGTCCCTGAAACTACGCTCCGCTACTGACGTGCTGGTAAGCCTGCCCAACGCAATTGTGAGCCTAATTTGAAAAAGCTTACTAAGACAGAAGAGGAGGTGATTAAGAGATATATCCTTGACCTGGATTCGCAAGGATTTACGCCCTCTCTAGCTATTGTATAAGATATGGCAAATAGGCTGCTTACTGAGCGTGCTGGTGGACAGGTTAGCAGAGACTAGCTAAGGAACTTTGTTAACCAGACTGTAAGCCTTAAGATATGATATAACTGACTGTATAATTAACAGAGAGCCCTCTATAAGGATCCTGAGACTATTAAGGCCTAGTTTAAGCTTTTACAGTGTACTAAGGCGTAGTATAGTATCTATAATAAGGATACCTACAACTTTAATAAAGCTAGCTTCCTTATAGGCAAGATATTATCTTACCTTGTTATTACTAGCTTAGAGAGACATAGCCAGCCAAAGGCTATACAGCTAGGCAATTATAAGTAGGTTAGTATAATCTAGGGAATCAACGCTACTAGGTAGCTAATCCTACTATTTATTATCTTTATAGGCTAGTACTACCTCTCTGCCTAGTATAAGGGCAATAATATACTGTGTAATTAGGCTATTACAGTTAGTAATAACAGCTAGACAACTAATAAGATAGGAGTTAAGTAGCTGAAGTACTTTATTAAGTATATAGAGGGTAGGAAGGTTAGGGTATATTAGCTGCTTATCTTTAATAGCTATAAGAGCTACTACTTACTTAACTTCCAAGAACTCTATAAGGAGAATAATATCTATACTCTCTATATACTACCTTATTTATTACACCTCCTGCAGCTACTTAATATAGGCTACTTCTTACTGCTAAAGCGTAGGTATAGGTATTAGATTAAGAGCCTAATCCGTAATGGTATTAATTATATTACTAAGCTCAAATTCCTACCAGCCTTCTATACTACCTATAATTAGGTAACTATAAAGGATAATATCTGCGTAAGCTTTCAAGGCACTGGCCTAGTCCTAATTAATCTAGAGGTAGTAATATCTAAGCTTAATGTAAAGCTTTGTACGCTAATACTACCTATGCTAGAGGCTACTACCTAGGAAGCTAAAACGCCTAGCAACACGCTTGAATTGGAGGCTTAATTAACATTAATCTATAAGCAGATACAGAGGCATTAGAGCTTATTACCTACCTCTATTATTGCAGTGCTTGATCAGCTTAAAAAGGGCGCTAAGGTAATAGTATACTTAGCTATGCTTATGCGTAAGTGGATTGTAAGTCTTAAAAGAGCAAATAAGGCTGCTACAGAGCATAAAAAGCGTAAAAAGAAGTGGATCCAGAAGTAAGGCACCTTAACAAAGGCAGATGGAGAGGATATTATTGCTTAAAAGGAGGTTAAGCAGCAGCTAGAGGGGGAAATGTATTAAGGCAAGGCATAATTAGGAGTAAGCTAGTAGGCTTTAGTACACTATATACGCTGTAGAGAGATAGGCTATAACTTATAAATATATAAGAAGTACACTATAGATACTTCTTAATCTAGGATAGTTTCTATATTAATATTATCTTGTTGTATTATTAAGATATATTACTATAGAGGTAGAGAAACTTAGTAGGGTATACCACTTGCTTAGTTATGCCGCTTGCTTAGTATCTATATTAAGGGTATCCTTTATTATAAGGATATAGCTGTAGGATAATAATTCTAGGTTAAATAGTTAGGGTAGCTAGAGGAGAGGGCAACTTAGGAATAAGAATTAAATCTTACTAACTATAAAGAAATCCTTTAAGAATACTAGGCCACCCCTTAAGATATAGCTTAGGGAATAGGTAGAGAAAGGCTATATTAGCTATAGGGAAGAAAAGCCCTGCAGAGAGATCTAGGTTAAGTATACTAATATCTAGCCCCTAAGGGAACTAGATAGACTCCCTAAAAAATAAATATTTAGTAAGACTTAGGTTAAGTATACTAATATCTAAGATCCTAAGGGAACTAGATAGTCTCCTAAATAAAGTAACTATTGTAAGATAGTAAGGTTATTAGATATACCTGTAGGCATGCTTTTAGATAAGGTATAAACTATAACCCTACCCCTATCTTATAGTATATAGGAATATCACTTATATACCTAAATATATAGATAATATACTTAGCTAAGCTAAACGTATATAACATTGTTAATCTATCTACTATACTTAAAAAGTATACTAGTGCTTACTCCTCTATATAGAAGGGGCTCTCTAAGTAAGCAGGAGTCTTACAGCGCTTAACTAGACTATTATTATTAAGCTACCCCTTAGCCACCTTAGTAATATAAGTGCTATAGTAGTAGAAGTAACGCTCCTAATTCTGCAAGCTGGAATTATAGAAAATAGCCTCCTTCTTTGTATCCATAACTATATTCTTAGGGAGGTTAAGGCCTATAGAGCTAATACTCAGCTATACTATATCAGCCTACTATAGTCCAATACTAGAATAGTACTAGATATACCTTATAGCGTTACAAGTTTATCTTAGTAGACTTTTCCTAAGCTAAGTAGAATAACGCTATATTATTACTATAACGCTCCTTAATTAGATAAGCCTCCTTAGTCTTAAATGCTTAGAAGGTAGGGACTATAGCTTGCATATACTGCTAGGCAAAGTCCTAGTCCTAATTAAGTATACTATAGGATAGGATAGTAGCAATAAGGGCGTTATCTATTAGGGGCAGAGTACCCTTAAATATACAGAGAGTATAGCAGTAGGCAACTTAAACCTAGTATTTAAGGACATTAACTGTGCGCTAAAACTTAGGAAGTACCTCTATCCTAGTTAATAGTCTATTTATATAAGCAATAGGCAAGAATACTTACTAGAATATAACTACTAGAGTACTAACCTAAGTATAGAGTATATATAGTAGACTTACCCTTAATAATATAGAACCCCTTATTAGGGAGTATAACAAAGATAAAGGACTTAAGGGTACCCTTTAGATAGAGAGGAGTCTTAGTTATTAACTAAACTAGATAGTAGGTATACCTATACAAAAGTTAGCAAAAACCCCTTAGAACTATATTAGGCCACCTATAGGAATAATACTACCTACTAGTAGGTAACTAGGGTAGGCTGTAGCTCTAAGTTGGGGGGAAGCTAGTATATATAGCATAGGATTAGCGCATTAGATATATAGGTAATATTAACACTAGAGATAGAAGGTATAATAAAGTGATTAAAGGCTAAAGGGCAGAGAGCTTAGTATTTAAGTTAAGGTCAGGTTCTTGCTAAGGATAAAGAAGAGAAGTAGTTTTAAGCAAGAAACCCCCCCTTTATACCTAGGCAGAGGCTGAACCTCCTTAGCACTAGTATACACCTATAGCCTATCTAAGCTCACCCTAAGGTATAAATAGTTACTCCCTATAGGGAATTCTTACTACTATACTAATAAGTTAGCTCCTACTATAGATAACTTATAGATATTTATATCTAATCTATACCACCTAGTTTATATATATACTAGACCTTTAGAAATTACTTAACTGTAAAAACTATATCCCTAAAATAGGTAGAAATATAGTACTACTAACTAAGTTAGTTAATAAAGGGATAAACAGCCTGCCTTATTATTATATATCTAGCTACTATAGTAGTTATAAATAATATACCCCTAAGGTATAGCCTTAGTAGGGTAGCCTATAATATAATCTATTATATAGCTATTAAATATAGAAGGGTTAGATGTAGTGTACTAAGAGGCTAATCCTAGTACTATATAATTGGCAGCAATATAAAAGCTATAGTTAATTCTTAGTACTACACTAAAACTAATTTCTTTAACTAATACTTTCTCCTACTAGGAGTTTTTCTAAAGTTTAATTAGTAATTTCAGCAAAATAACCCTACTACTAGTCTAACTACTTACTAATAGTAACCTAGCATATACTATTTGTAGTTCAAAAAAGATAACTTAGGTTAAGTTATTAGAAAGGGGGGGGTAGTTGTTAGGGATATTTCTATATAGGCTCTAATGGAGATCCTATAGATCACCCTCAGAGGCACCCTAGGCTAAGACTAGCCCTAGTTACCTAACCTATCCTATATATTCTTGGACGCATCCTTAAGGGCTCCTTAAGGATTTGTCTCAATACATATATTTTGCCCTAATCTGAATTGCCTGCTATAACGTGCCTTATATATTATACTCTTATATATTATTTACAAAGGAGCTTGTATAAGTAGTAATTAATAGTAACTAGCCTTTTTAAATAGTTAAGCAACCTTCCTTTCAACATTTTATCTAGTTTCTTTAACCTAATACTATAATAATTAGCTGTTATAAATTCTAATGAATATTCCTTAATTAGTTCTAACAAGCTAAAAGTAGCCTCCTTAATAACCTTAAGCTAAAAACAAAGCTCTTAATTACCCTAGATATATAGTCTGTAGTAAATTACCTTAGCTTTCTTATAGTAAAAGGATACTATATTAATTATCTCTAGTAGCTGCAGGAAAAGCTACTTAACTTTATTTCTATATATAGGAAGTATACTAGTGAATTAATAGTAGCTAATATACTATATATACTTTCTAAAACAAATATAAAACCCTAGCTTCTTAGTATAACTTCTAATAACGTAGCTAATAATAGTACTCTTATTTAATCTATCTAGGACTACCTATCCTAGGAATATATATCTTAGAGCATAAAGGAAAACTTAGTCCCTTACCTAGTATATATTATTAATCTAGTTATCTAGGATATTATTAAGTACCTAAAACTAGTAGTATCTATAGATACTTTATATATAGAAGTATTATAATATACCTAGTAAGTAAGTAGCATAGGCAAGTAAGTGGTGCACCCTACTAACTTTTCGTAATACGTTACCTATTAACTATAATATCTCTACTAATACCTCTTTAATTGCCCTGTAACGAAGTAGATATTATCCTAGCTATCTTAGCTATTAACTAGAATTAGATCTAGAGTGGGCAACGCGCTGCTGCTATATTTAGTATCCCTAAAACTACACTCCGCTGCTAATACACTAGAACTGCTATACAATGCAATTATAAGCCTAAATCAAAGAAGCTTACTAAGCTAGAAGAGGGGGTTATTATTAGATATATACTTAACCTAGATTTGTAAGGCTTTACGCCCTCTCTAGGTACTATATAAGATATAGTAAATAAGCTGCTTACTAAGTGTAGTGCTAGCTAGGTAGGTAAGAAGTAGCCTAGGAACCTTGTTAACTGGATAGAAAGCCTTGCTATATAATTTAATCAACTATATAATTAATAGAGAGCCCTCTATAAGGATCCTAAGACTATTAAGGCCTAGTTTAAGCTTGTAGCGTGTACGAAGGCTATATATAGTATCTGTAATAAGGATACCTATAACTTTAATAAAGCTAGCTTTCTAATAGGTAAGATATCCTCTTAGCTTATTATTACTGGCTTAGAGAGACATAGCTGGCTAAAGGCTATATAGCTAGGCAATTGTAAGTGGGTTAGTATAATCTAGGGAATTAACGCTGCTAGATAGCTAATCCTACTATTTATTATCTTCATAGGCTAGTACTACCTCTCTGCCTAGTATAAGGGCAATAATATACTACGTAATTGGGCTATTACAGTTAGTAATAATAGCTGGACAACTAATAAGATAGGAGTTAAGTAGCTAAAGTACTTCATTAAGTATATAGAGGGTAGGAAGGTTAGGGTATATCAGCTGCTTATCTTTAATAGCTATAAGAGCTACTACTTACTTAACTTCTAAGAACTCTATAAGGAGAATAATATCTATACTCTCTCTATACTACCTTATTTATTACACCTCCTATAGGTACTTAATATAGGCTACTTCTTACTACTAAAGCATAGGTATAGGTATTAGATTAAGAGCCTGATCTGTAACGGCATCAATTATATTACTAAGCTTGAATTCCTACCAGCCTTCTATACTACCTATAATTAGGTAACTATAAAGGATAATATTTACGTAAGCTTTTAAGGCGCTAGCCTAGTCCTAATTAATCTAGAGGTAGTAATATCTAAGCTTAATGTAAAGCTTTATACGCCAATACTACCTACGCTAGAGGCTACTACCTAGGAAGCTAAAACGCCTAGCAACGCACTTAAATTAGAGGCTTAATCAACATTAATCTATAAGCAGATATAGAGGTATTAGAGCTTATTACCTACCTCTATTATTGCAGCACTTAATCAGCTTAAAAAGGGCACTAAGGTAATAGTATACTTAGCTATGCTTATGTGCAAGTGGATTGTAAGTCTTAAGAGAGTAAATAAGGCTACTATAGAGTATAAATAGCATAAAAAGAGGTAGATCCAGAAGTGAGGCACCTTAACAAAGGTAGAGGGAGAGGATATTATTGCTTAAAAGGAGGTTAAGTAGCAGATAGAGGGAGAAATGCATTAGGGCAAGGTGTAATTAGGAGTAAGCTAATAGGCTTTAGCATACTATACATACTATAGAGAGACTAGCTATAACTTATAAACGTGCAAGAAGTATACTATAGATACTTCTTAATCTAGGATAGTTTCTATATTAATATTATCTTATTGTATTATTAAGATATATTACTACAAAGGTTAATAAAGTTAGTAGGGTATACTACTTACTTGCCTATGCTACTCACTTACTAGGTATATTAGTAAGAATATATCTAGGATATTAAAGTATATACCTTAGTGCTAAACTCTCTATAAAAGGTATATCTATAATTATTATAGTAATTTATTATAGTACTAATACCTTACTAGCTTTATATAATCTATATTATAATTAATATATTACTATAGTAGTATAAACGTTTTTTTGCTATATAATAGTACCTCCTACTAAATAAGAGATTATCTATTATTTATAATATTAAGATAAGGTAGAATTTAACCTATAATATATATAAATATACTATTAAGATCTAAAAATATATTAATAAATAGTTAAAGAAGTAGATTAGGCCTAATAGTCTAGCTAGTAGTAAATTAGTAGAGATTAACTTTAGAGACCTTTAATAGTTAATATTATCTATAATAGAGTAGTATTACCTTAAAATACTTATAGAGATACTAAAGTATTTTAAGGATATAATAAACTTCCTAAGTAAAAGTAAGGGGCTATAGGTTTAGTATATCTAGCTTATATATAATTACCTATTTAATTTCCTTAATAGGATAACTACTAAGTTAAATAAAGATAAGGATAATAGTACCTATAGGGAATAGCCCTAGGTTATATGGAATACTGTAAAGGAAGGGTAAAATAAACTAAGTAAATACTACTCTTATATAGATAATAAGTATAGCTTTCTCTTTAACTATATAACTATACTTAACCTAATATAGAAGCTTATAGTATATAAGGTAAGTATTAAATAGACTTTAACATATGCTGTAGATAGGTAGCTCTATCCTAATATACGTGTCTATAGTGTATATGTATATATAGGATATAACTGGGTAGTATACAATTAGGGGTTGGTATTGTTTATATCTATCTAGAGTCAGATGAAAGCTCAGCTTTTAGGTACCCCTTGCCAAGCCTCTATGTGGTTAATCACGTAAGGTAAGCTTATGTAATCCTATACACAGGCTGGTTAATACCCCTAAATTATCTATGTATAGATACTGGCAACTTTTTATTTTATTGATTAAGTTGCTTTATCTATACATTCCTTCAGTTATAGTCTCTAGATACCTAATTATAATATTAAATCTGTATCCTCCCTTACTGGCCCTATATATTATATAAGCCCCTTATATACCTTAGGTTAGGAAGGTTTACCTAATTTATCTATACCCTTATCTAGGGTGGTTAGACCTTAATCTTACCTAGAGATAAGGCTCTCTGTAAAAGCTGTTTCTACTAAGGGGTTATATAGATATAATTTGCTAGTGTATATTAATTAATAATTAAAATCTTGCAGTTCTAGTGCCTAGTCTATACCCCTTATAGCTCAGGCTCCTATATAAATAGCTAGTAGAGTTAGTAAGTTAGTATAGAGAGCTTCTATAGCTAGATCTAGTAAATAGCTAGAGTATA
>ML977558.1:0-46896 GCA_010015725.1 Amniculicola lignicola CBS 123094
CTAACCCTAACCCTAACCCTAACCCTAACCCTAACCCTAACCCTAACCCTAACCCTAACCCTATTAGGGAGCTTAAGTCACTGCGTTAGTATAATACTATAAAACAGTAGAGTATATATTAAAGTAGGACCTATAATTAAAGATAAGTCTATAATACTTGTATTGCTAGATATAATAACTATATAGTTAGATCCTATCTATCCTAAGATTTTAGATAATATAATATACTCTAAGGTAGTTACTACTCTAATGTTTTTTCCTAGTTATTATAGTATCCCTTAGCTCTATAGTATCTCCTACTCTTATAGTAGTACTGTTAAGGAGCTTAATAGTATTCCTTATAATATCTAGAAGGCAGATACTATTATTATATATAGGGAGTTATATAGATAACAACTTAGCACTATCCTTAATAATTAGTATAATATTAGGGAGGTTGTTATCCTTTTTATCCTATACCTTTGTATTAGTAGCTGTAGCTAAGATATAGAAACAACCTACTACTAAATAGGGCCTTGTTATTACTACCTTAAATAACTTTATAGTCTAAGTTATTAAGGTTAATTAGCGCTGTAGTAGATATATTATTAGCCCTATATTATTGCTTAGTCCTAGTATATTATTAGGTTTACCTTCTAAAGTTACTTATTATAGCTTCTATACTAAGGCTTAGCTGCAGTATTCTACTCTTAAAGAGATCTAGATAAGGAAGGAGTATCTCTTAGTAGTAGGTACAGCTAAAGGAAGCTCTAAGGCTTAAAGAGGTTATTAGCAAAGGAGGGTAAAGGGTTAGTTCTATAGTCTATCTTTAGTATAGATCTAGAGTCCCTTAGTAAGCTCCCTATAGAGATTAGTCCTTAGGGCCTTTAGAAAGTAAGACTTAATCTATATATATACTATATTATAGAAGTAATAAGCTATAAGCTAGTAGTAGGAGATAATTATTATAATAACAGCTATAAAAGTAGTAGCTATAGGGGAAGCTCTAGAAAAGCAAGTTCTTATAAGGGGTAAAGTAGTATTTACTATCCCAGCAAGTTCTTATAAGGGGTAAAGTAGTATTTACTAGGTTGCTAATATAGCTATAAGGGAAGCTCTAGAGAAGTAAATCCTTACTAGGGGTAAAATAGTGTTTACTATCCTAGTAGTGGTTTTTACTACTACTTATTATAATACACCCTTTTAACTATACTATCTTTAGATTATATATTAGCTTTTAAACTTAAAGTTAGCTTTTAAACTTAAAACTTGTCCTATAGGAGGTAATATTAGTTATCTAGTAGTAAAGGACCTAGGGTTCTTAGGGCGTGCAAGGTATTATAAACGCTAGTTAACTACTATAGTCTACTACCCAGTAGCCTATAGGTAGTAGCTAGAAATAGTAGGAGTAGAGAATCTTACCTAATTAGATATAAGCAGAATTCTAGTTATTATACCTAAATAACTTACTTTGCTATAATAATAAAGAGATACCTCTAATATTAAAAGAGACTATATATGTATAGATTATGTATACTATACTAATAGTTATAGTTCTTAGACTAGAATTAGTTAAGAAGCTGATAGAATTTATATAGGTGCTTTATTATAAACCTAGGAGCTATCTCCTAGGTCTTATCCTTAGCATTTACTTACTTTAGGACCCTCTAGACTATATATAAGGCTTTATAGTTATCTTAATTATCTTATACTCCCTAATTTATATACCTACTTCACTCTAGGGCTCCTCTTACCTAGATCTATAGCCTATCTTATTAGAAGGTAAGTACCCTCCTATTAGCTAACTACTTAATATATAAATATATAAGAGAGTATATCTAGACTAAGTATATTAGTAAGCCCTAATCTACTTCTTCCTACTGCTTTACTTTACTACTAATACTATAATATATAATAGAGAGCCTAGTATAGCTATAGACTAGAATACTTACTTATTATAGACTTTGTATAGCTAACCTACTTAATAATAGTATAGCAGTATTTAAGAACCCTTAAAAGGGATGCAATAGTAGTATTTAATACTAAGGAGAGTACTAAGACTTATATAAAATAATACTACTATAGTCTATCTATAAGGATTATAATTCTATAGGTAAGGAGGAAGAGTTACCTATATAGGGAAGTATAATTAAAAGTAAGAAGTACTAGCCTACTAAGTAGATCCTACAGGAGAATAAGATAAAATATTTAATTAAATAGGAAGGGACTAATAATAAGGGCTATCTATAGCTACCTATATAGGAAGACAAGAGCTATATAAATAAGACCCTAAGGTAGTATCTACTATCCACCCTAGTATAATACTATTAAATATCTTCTAACTTATAGTAATTACTAAGAGATAACCCTACTACTAAGTAGTACTTCTAGGTCTTTTAGTCCTAGAATCCCTATAGCTACTACTATCCTCTTTAGTAGTAGATTAGATAGTAGCTCTTAATATCTTAAGTTCCTTATATATACTAATTGGCTTACCAGCCTTACTTATATACTAGGGTAGGAATATTAAAACTTTTCTACTCCCTAACCTTAAACGCTTATATCTCTATAAATATTAGGTATATTTTAAATCTAAGGTCAGATTTAGATTCCCTGTACCATTTTATACCTATTACTTACCTTATATTTCCTATTCTTGTTATAGGTACCCTTAACTAATTTGCTTGAAGTTTTTAAATTAGTTAAGCCCCTAGTCTTCTTTAAGCACATACTACTTTTAAATTAGTTAAGCCCTTAACTAATTTACCTATAATAGTTAGAGCTACTATTTCTTGCTTATATATATAAAAGCTAACCCCTAAAATAATTTTACTTTCTTTAAGCCTTAGAGGATCTCCTACCTACTATTTAACTGCTTAATATTCTTTAAAGGTAGAGTTATATTTCTAGCTTTTATTTTTAACTTTATTACTAATACTTTAATATAGTAACTAAGAAGGAGTTCCCTTAAGTGCCTATATAGTACTAGACACTAAAGATAAAGAAGGGGTAGATAATAAGGAAGATAGTTAGGAAGAGAGTAAAGGGGTAGATAATAAGGTAAATAATATAGAGGAGAGTAATATTTCTAAATAAATACTATATAATCTTAGTATTACTTTTTATATAAAATTATTTCTGTTAATCCTAAGTTAGTTTTAATCCTAAGTTAGTTTTAATCCTAAGTTAGTTTTAATCCTTAGTTAGTTTTAATATTTAGTCTTATAGTAGAGCTATATTCCTCTTTATAGGGTTAGTATTCTAGTTAAAGGATATATAGACTATTATATATAATAGTAAAGGTATTAGGCCTAGGGTTAGTATTCTAGTTAAAGGATGTATAGACTATTATACGTAATAGTAAAGGTATTAGGCCTAGGGTTAGTAATATATAGAATTTGTGGGATATAGATCTATAGTTCCTCCTAGGCTTATATAGTAATAGTAAAGGTATTAGGCCTAGGGTTAGTAATATATAGAATTTATAGGATATAGATCTATAGTTCCTACTAAGCTTATATAGTAATAGTAAAGGCGTTGTATACTATTACCTAAGATAGCTACTACTACCTACCCTTCCTATTATAGTTTCAACCCTAAGTTAGGTTTAATCCTAAGTTGGTTTCAATCCTAAGTTAGTTTTAATCCTAAGTCAGTTTTAAACCTATGTTAGTTTTAATCCTAAGTTAGTTTTAATCCTAAGTCAGTTTTAATCCTAATGTACCTGGTAAGTGAGTCGTCTAGGTAAGTGAGTTATCCACCCCACCAACTTTTCGCGACGCCTTAACTTCTAATTATTATGGCTCCACCACCTCAAGTGCAACCAACCTACCCTGAAGCAGATATTCTCCTTACTATCTCAGCTATTAATCAAGCCCAGTTTAAGACTGAGAGACGCGCTACTGCAGTATTTAACGTCCCCCAATCAACCGTACGTAACTGACGTGCTGGTAGGCCTATACGACGCAATTACCAGCCTAACTCAAAGAAGCTTACCAAGCTAGAAGAGGAGGTAATTATTAGATATATACTTAACCTGGATTCGTAAGGCTTTGTACCCTCTCTAGGTGCTATATAAGAAATAGTAAATAAGCTACTTACTAAGCATAGCGCTGGCCAGGTAGGCAAGAAGTAGCCTAGGAACTTTGTTAACTAGACTGTAAGCCTTAAGATATAATACAATCAACTATACAATTAACAGAGAGCCCTCTATAAGGATCCTAATACTATTAAGGGCTGGTTTAAGCTTATAGCGTATACAAAGGTAGAGTATAGTATCTATAATAAGGATACGTATAACTTTAATAAGGCTAGCTTCCTAATAGGTAAGATATTATCTCAGCTTATTATTACTGGCTCAGAGAGATATAGCTAGCTAAAGGCTATACAGCTAGGTAATTGTAAGTAGGTTAGCATAATCTAGGGAATTAATGCTACTAGGTGGCTAATCCCACTGTTTATTATCTTTACCAGCTAGTACCACCTCTCTACCTAGTATAAGGGCAGTAATATACTATACAACTGGGCTATTGTAGTTAGTAATAATAGCTGGATAACTAATGAGATAGGAGTTAAGTAGCTAAAGCACTTTATTAAGTATTCAGAGGGCAGGAAGGTTGGGGCGCGTTAGCTACTTATCTTTAATAGCTATAAGAGCTATAACTTACTTAACTTTTAAGAACTCTGTAAAGAGAATAATATCTTTACCCTCTATATACTACCTTATTTATTATACCTCCTACAGCTACTTAACGTAGGCTACTTCTTACTACTAAAGCATACATACAGGTATTAGATCAAGAGCCTAATCTGTAACAGCATTAATTATATTACTAAGCTTGAATTCCTACCCGCCTTCTATACTACCTATAATTAATTAATTACAAAGGATAATATCTGCACAAGCTTTTAAGGCGCTAGCCTAGTCCTATATAATCTAGAGGCAGTAATATTAAAGCTTAATATAAAGCTTTATACGCCAATACTACCTACGCTAGAGGTTACCCTATAGGAAGCTAAAACACCCAGTAACGCGCGTGAATTAGAGGCTCAATCAACAATAATCCATGATTAGATATAGAGGTATTAGAGCTTATTACCTGCCTCTATCATCGCAGCGCTTAATCAGCTTAAAAAGGGCACTAAGGTAATAGTACACTTAGCGGTACTTATGCACAAGTGTATCACAAGTCTTAAGAGAGTAAATAAGGCTACTACAGAGCATAAAAAGTGTAAAAAGAAGTGGATTTAGAAGCGAGGTACCCTATCAAAGGCTAAGGGAGAGGATATTATTACTTAAAGGGAGGTTAAATAGCAGATAGAGGGGGAAACGTATTAAGGTAAGGTATAATTAGGTGTAAGCTAGTAGGCTTCTGCGCGCTGTATACGCTGTAGAGAGACTAGCTATAACTTATAAACGTGTTAGAAGTATGCTATAGATACTGCTTAACCTAGAACAGCTACTATATTAATATTATCTTGTTGTATTGTAAAGATAGACTACTATAAGCATTATGGAAGTTAGTAGGGTAGATAACTCACTTGCCTAGACGACTTACTTACTAGGTACATTACATTAGTTTTAATCCTAAGTTAGTTTTAATCCTAAGTTAGTTTCAATCCTACGTCAGTTTTAATCCTAAGTTAGTTTTAATCCTAAGTTGGTTTTAATCCTAAGTTGGTTTTAATCCTAAGTTGGTTTTAATCCTTAGTTAGTTTCAATCCTTATTTAGTTTTATATAGCTAATAAATAACTCTTCCTCTTATATCCTTAATTACGTTTTACCCTAAAAATTAGACTTTAATGTTTTAAATTTGCTATAGTCCTCTAATTTTACGTATTAATAAACTTTTTCAAATTTGAGCTTGGGCTACTTTTGAGTCGGTTTCGATTTGAAACCGAGCATCCCATATATATTAGCACTTTCAAAGGCATTGCCTAAAGCTCTTAGTTAATACTTTAGCAGGATCGGTTTGCAAACAGTCAAGCCACCTCAGTTAATTAAGCTAGCTTAAGTATATGTCAAAGATGCACCAAAACACGGCAGATTGCGTTCGAAAGCTAAATATCCTCAGTCTGAGATTTCACATTTACTGCAAATTGGGCCATTGTCAGTCAATGCTTGGCTGGTATATTGCTGCGGAAGGGCAGATATAGTGACCTAGGATAAGACACTGTTGGACTACATGGAACACCTGAAAACAGAGGCAGGAGCCAGTTGCCTTTAGAGATCATGCTAGTGGATGTGCTAGATTTCCCAAGATCGCACAAAGGCTCAGACTTGCTCAAGGACGAGTTCAAAACGGGCGCCGTCGAGCCTAGGACGCTTGGGGTCGATGAGGGCTCAGATTTTCCACATGCGCTCCTGCCGCGGGATCTCAGCCGGTATCATTTCCAGATGAAACATCCCTTAGTCCCGTCGAGCGAGATGCCAAAGGTACTCAAAAGGAAGGTCTAGTACTTTCTGTCCAATTGTCACTTTTGAACTCAGTTCGATTTCTCAGCGGTGTTCATAAGCACACTCTCACTGCTATGCCGCGACTTGATTCGCCCTCTAACCTATAATAGAGAAGCAGACTGGAGAGTGCTTCTTAATGTTTTTTTGTTTGCGGACACCAATATAAAACAACAGAATTCGGCGTTCTATAAAAGGTTTCGCCATCTCTCGACTCAAACATTGTCTCCACGGCCGTAGGCATAGGAGGTCTCGTTAGCTCACCACTAAGCCCCCACCGGCGGCGGACTCGTCCCTTCAATTGCAAAGTGATGAAAACGGCAGAGTTAGACGCCAAGTGGAATCTTCCAGGTAATTGGAAGATTCACGGAGCCCTGTGGCTTGGATCAGGGTACTTCAATCGAAAGAGAAATCCTGGAGCACCCACGTTCATTGAGGTGAAAAGCGCGAGCGACTTACGTAGACTGAGTACATGTTAGTGCTTCTATCCATGGAACTCCCCGGGCTACCACATAGCCCAGTACCTGGTGGTTGTCCGAATCCGTCGAATGCTTTGTGTGCAACATTGACCGAGTATGGGCCCTGCGTTGAAGCTCCTCGAGCAGTGTTAACTCTAGGTGATCCCCAGTCCCAATGTCTCGGCGTTGTCTGCTCAGGACCGGTGAGTGGGCACCAACCACAATTCGACACTTGCACGAGACTCATAACGTACTTTACAAGCGAGTCGGGAATATAAGCAAGTCGGGAACTTTTCAACCCTCTCTACCTCTGCAGCGATCTATCTCAACAACGCAACAAGATAATATTAATATAGTAACCATCCTAGACTAAGCAGTATCTACAGTACGCTTCTAACACGTTTGTGAGTTATGACCAGTCTCTCTGCAGCGTATACAGCGTGCTAAAGCCTGCTGGCTTATACCTGATTATGCCTTGCCTTGACATGTTTCCCTATCTAATTATTTCTCAACCTCCCTTTAAGCAATAATATCCTCTCTATCTCCCTTTAATAGAGTGCCTTACTTCTGGATCTACTTCTTTTTATACTTTCTATGCTCTATAGCTACCTTATTTGCTTTCTTAAGACTTGCAATATACTTACACATAAGTACAGCTAAGTATACTATCACCTTAGCGCCTTTTTTAAGCTGATTAAGCGCCGCAATAATAGAGGCAGGTAATAAGCTCTAGTGCCTCTGTATCCAATCACAGATTATTATTGACTAAGCCTCTAGTTTATATGTATTGCTAGGTATTTTAGCCTCCTATAGGGTAACCTCTAGCGTAGGTAGTATTAGTGTATAAAGCTTTATATTAAGCTGTGAGCAGAATCAGGGGTAAAGATATAGTGGAGGTAACGAGGTGTATTAAGTATATATATATGTGTGTATAAGTGTACAAGTGTTGATCTATATGAGATCTGAGGTGAGTATATATAGTACCTAATCACGTGATATATTATGTGATCCTACTTACACACCCCCCTAGGTTTGAATAAGTTTGAAGCTAATGTTGACCATAGGCTACCCTCTAATATATCTATCAAGATTAGAGCTGCTATAGATTATCCTGCTGCGTAGTAGTAATCCACTTGATTACAGGCCTATAGTAGAGTAGTACTAGGTAGGGATCATCTACTGTCGCAGTGTAGGTGGCCTTTGCTCTATACTACTAGGTGTCCCTAGTAGTAGGACGTCTCCCAGAGTATATTTGTAGGCCTTAGTTACTTCTATAGATATATTAGCCTCAATAAAACTCTCCAAAACTATATAGGATAAACAAGAGAAAGAGTATCCAATAGTAAGATAGATATTTAATTGAGTAGGTGGCTTAGTAGGTTAAGCGCGTTGCTTAGTAGGATAGGTTAATTGCTCTATTAATTAAGTGGGAATTAATCAAAGTGTAGTAGTAATAGCTACTTCTTATATTACTGCCTAGGCAGGAGCTTTATAAGGCTATCAGCTGGCTGGTAGATTATTTGTATATATAATAGGCTGATTTAATTATTTTGAACTCCTTGTCAGAGCCAGTGATAATAGATGTCTACGTGACGTAGCGAGGTCTTAAGACAAGGTGTTGCTGCTGTAACTAGCCTGATCATTTATTAATTATCACAGTATAGTATTTGTTTATTGCCTGGATCAAATTCAATATCCTTAAAGAGTCTCTACTACTATATAAGCTCTATGCTAGTAGATAAGGCAGCAATCAGCTTAGCTTCAGTAGTTGATTTAGTGACGCAGTGCTGTAGTATAGCTTTCCAGTCAATAGGGCTACTAAACAGGAAGAAGATATACCCCTAAGAGCTTTTATGCATTGCCTTGTAATTAGTATACAACGCGTCAGAGGCTCTATAGAAACCTAGTTCTTCTTAATCAGCTATATAGGCTGAGTTGGTTAATATTGATAAGTTGTAGCAGATTGATTAGTTCCTTGATTACTATAGGTATTCAATCACTTAATAGGCAGCATTGATATATTGTAGAGAAGGATTGGTAAGGAATTTAGCTAGCTTTAAGTAAGCTTTTACGACGTCAGGTCTTGTAGCTATAGTAATATAGCTGATTAATCCAACAAGCTGCACGTATCAATAGATGTTATTATCATCTATAGGTTAATTAGAAGGAAGTAGCTCTTTAGGCGGAAGTGGAGTAGCTGGAGGTCAGCTGCTTAGCTAAGGGCGTTAATATTTAATAGCAATCTTGTTAATATATGCTCACTAAGATAGCTATATTATTCCAGTTGATTAATCTCAGTAGATCTGAATACCGCAGAAGGTGTTAAGCTCTCCTAGAGATCTGATCTCATATCAGTGTAGGAGCTTGTATTTAAATTCATCTAGAGCAGCTGTATAGGCTGGCTTAGCTAGAACAACTATATCATTAACATAGAAGAATACTAGGAGCTTGTTGTTTCTCTATAGGCAGGGAGCATCCTTAACCTCATAGAGGCCTAGCTCTATAAGAGTCTTTGTAAGCTCCTTGTACCATAGTAATAGTAAGGTCTTAAGGCTATAGAGCGCTTAGTGTAGCTCCTATAGATGATCAGGATCAGCAAATCCTTCTGGTGGATGGTAGTACACAGGGCTAGTAAGTAGGGCGTTGGTGAAGGCGTTGATAGTGTCGTACTGTTAGATCTCCATGTTGAAGTAGGCAGTAATAGCCATTAAGGCTCTGAATATTCATATTGCTAGTGTAGCTGCGTAGGTATCTTTAGCTGTTGATTGGAGGTCGCCTCGTACGCAGATTCAAGCCTTGTACTTCTGTAGATATCCATTACTATTAAGCTTATATTTGAACACCTATTTGAGTAGGAGGACCTTGTTGATCTGAGGATTGAAGTCTTTCCATGTAATTAGGTGATATGTTCCTTTGCGCTTAATTATTGATAGCTCATGATGCATAGCCGCTATAAAGCCTTGTTTGTGTGGATTAGGTAGCTTTATTACATCTTAATAGAGCTGAGGCTCAGGTGGTAGGTCAGCCTAATAAAAGCGTGTTTTTGGTGCCTTGATTGAAGCTGATACAAAGGTTGACTAGTACTTGTTGATGAAGAAGCTACTGTTCTTCTTTTGTGATGGTTTTCTGGATCTGATTGATCCTTGAGGAAGGATATAAGCTTGCTGTAAGCTGGCATTGATCAGCTCTCAATTTCGTGCAGCGTTTGTATTAGTAGAGTCACGCCTTTTGCGCTTTCTTGATGCTTAAGTATTGGCTGCAGTAGCTTCGTCGTGTAGGTGTTGAGCGTCGCTTATAACTAAGGGCGTAGATTGTGCGCTCAGCGTAGAGCTAGTTAATGCGTGTTGATTAGATTGATGATCAGATGGAGATACTGAGGTATCTGGAGTAGGAAGCATTAGTACGTAATTGGATTTGTTGTAATTCAACGTTGGAAAGGGATCAAGTGTATCAGGGGTTGATTCCACAGTTGGATCAGCTTCCTCATCTGAAGAATCTTCTGGATTGATGATAGCTGGTAGGCTGTACGTGTGTATAACCTGATTAAGCTCTGATCCTTGTAGGAGATGATCTGAATCGTCTTGATCTTGATAGAAGAGGTTCTCCTTGAATATAACATCGCGTATTCGAATCACCTTGCCTTGATGAGCTCTACTTTTTGCCTTTAGTAGCTATATATGATAGATATTAGAGGCGTTGTAGCCAACCAGGTAACCAATTAGTGCTTGAGGTGTCAGCTTATCACCTCTAGGTATCTGTGTACACAGTGCGTAGGCTTAGCAGCTATATGTCCTTAGGTGGGCAATTAAGGGCTTCTTGTTGTAGGCTATCTCAAATGGAGTCTTCTAGTTAATTGAGCGTGTGGGCGTACAATTAAGTAAGTAAGCTGCAGTAATATAGGTCTCTAGTAATAGCGCAAGAGGCAGATTTGCAGTGTCTCGCATTGATTAAGATTAGTTAATTAGATTCTTACCTGATTGTTCTGCAGCGCTGTTCTGCTCCTTAGTATAAGGTACTCTAATCTGGAATCTGATGCCTTCTTTAAGGTAGTAGGCTTAAGCTGAGTCTTTGTAAAGGCTGTATCCTCGCTTATTATCAGCAATTATAAAGGTAACAGTGGTGTTAAACTCTTACTTAATTAATTGATCAAGCCGCCTGAGGACCTCAAGTAGTATAGCCTTATCTCAACTACTAATCATATATATAAAGTTAATCTTAGTGTAGAGGTTGAATCTATGAAACATATATTTGTGTCTATTATAGCCAGTAGCGTCTAGCTTAATAATATTGATTACTACTGTCTCAAAGGGACAAGAGGCTCCTACCTCGTAGCCTGATCTCTGAGAGATAATCTAATAGGCCTTGTTCTGTAGGCAGTTCTTACAGTTGATTATAGTTGGTGCTTAACCTGTTGGTAGAGCAATCCCAATAACATTGTTAGGTAGGTAATTAATTGCCTTACTACTAGGATAGCCTATAAGGATGTAGAGTTATAGCTTTGTAAGTAATTAAGGCTAACGCAGCTGAGCTGAGTACTAAGGCCTGCGCTTGTTAACTATATTTGCTAAGTATAGTAAGGCCTTTATAGATAGCTGAGGTATTGCAGGCTTAGTATGATACAGGATAAGCTAGTGACCTCCCAATTGAGTAAGGTTGGTGATAGTCTCTTGAGCTGATTTTATTGATTGATATAGGACGTTGCGGCCTGAGTCGAAATGGACATTTAATGAGGATAGGTGAGATAGCAAGACTAGGCTAGTAAAGAAGGACAGTATCAAGGCTACTTGCTTCAACGTTGTTGTTTTGATACCTTTTGAGGTTGAAAGGGGTATCTTAACTTCTCCCTATACTGTGATTAATACTTCTAATCCTCCTACTAGTATGATATTATTAGGTGATACAGGTGCCTACTATTGGAACTCTGCAGGGTTGTTGTAGATATGGATGTTAGTAGCTGGATTAAGGACCTAGGAGTGGAGAAGTAGGTATTAAGGTACTTAGTGATTAAAAGCTGATAGGAAGACTGCGTAGGCTTTATATATAGACTGATCCAGCTAATCTCCTACGTCAATCTTAATTGAATTAGATGAATTAGGGTAAGATCGCTTAGCAGAATCCTTGCTCCTATGCTTCTTGAATTGTCAATTCTTCTCCTATACCTTGTTAAGGATACTACGCTTATCCTTGGCCTTGTATTCTAATATCTTCTTAGCTTTTTCAGGGTCTTTGATGAATCCTCTTGCTGGTTAGTTACCTCCATCAATATATAGGCACTATCCCTAGAAGTAAAGGTCTCTATAGAGGCAGGGCTTCTTAGGCTTTCCACTGTTTCTAGCTCTCTTCCTGCTATATGGAGATTCTTCGTGATTTAGTGTTACTGCAAAGGTTCCACCCTAGATATTTACCTTTCTTAACTATATAGTGTAATAGTATTGTAAGAAGTCACCAACAACTATTAATAGCTGAGCTAATTCTGGGATAGCTGCTCTAGCCTTCTTAGCCTTAAATAGGTCGACAGAGAGGGTAGCTGAATAGCTAGGATTAACTTATTTAATAGCTCTAAGTAGATCCTTATAAGGGTGGAAGCCGTGTATATCTAGCAGATTGAGCTATTTAGCGCAACTGTACGCTGATAGGAACTCATTGCACTAGTCTTTAATATTTAATCAACATACGTAAAGGATCTTAGCTGATTTATATACCTGTTAGACGTAGTACTCTTAATCAGTAGTAGTAGGAGAGTAGAGGCTCTAAAGCGCCTTAATCTGATTATAGATGGTTGCCTTGTCCTTAACGTAATAGAGCAGGTCCTAATAAATAGTCTTTATAATATATACTTCAATCTAGCCTAACTTATCTCTTAGTTGATGATACTCCTTAATCTCTCTATAGTAGGTATTAATATCCTAATTATACTGATTAAGGTTGGCTTAAGTTATTGATCCATCTGCATTAACTGTATCTAATAGATGAGTAGGTTTCTCAGGTTTCTGTAGTAGAGTGTGAGCTTAATTAGGATTAATATACTCCTATACGTCTACTACTTCAGCAATTCTTTTAATAATAAAGATCTAGAGCTCCCAGTTATCTTGGCGCTGAAGGATAACAGTTAACTTAGTGGATTAAGGTATAGTAACAGTAAGGTAGATCAACTGATTGATCGTAGGGCTAATTGATAGAAGAAAGTAGGTAAGATAGATAATAATGTGATAGCGGATTAGGCTGGGCTTATAACTATGAGCAGAATTAGGGGTAAAGATATAGTGGAGGTAATAAGGTGTATTAAGTGTATATATATGTGTGTATAAGTGTACAAGTGTTGATCTATATAAGATCTAAGGTAAGTATATATAGTACCTAATCACGTGATATATTATGTGATCCTGCTTATATAAGCTTTAATATTACTACCTCTAGATTATATAGGACTAGGCCAGCACCTTAAAAGCTTACATAGATATTATCCTTTATAGTTAACTAATTATAGGTAGCATAGAAGGCTAGTAGGAATTTGAGCTTAGTAATATAATTAATGCTATTATAGATTAGGCTCTTAATCTAATACCTATATACATACTTTAGTAGTAAGAAGTAGCCTATATTAAGTAGCTGTAGGAGGTATAATAAATAAGGTAGTATATAGAGAGTAAAGATATTATTCTCCTTATAGAGTTCTTAAAAGTTAAGTAAGTAGTAGCTCTTATAGCTGTTAAAGATAAGCAGCTAATATACCCTAACCTTCCTACCCTCTATATACTTAATAAAGTACCTTAGCTACTTAACTCCTATCTTATTAGTTATCCAGCTATTATTACTAACTATAATAGCCTAGTTATATAGTATATTATTACCCTTGTACTAGGTAGAGAGGTAGTACTAGCTAGTAAAGATAATAAATAGTGGGATTAGCCACCTAGCAGCGTTAATTCCCTAGATTACGCTAACCTACTTATAATTACCTAGCTATATAGTCCTTAGCTAACTACGTCTCTCTAAGCTAGTAATAATAAGCTAAGATAATATCTTGCCTATTATAAAGCTAGCCTTATTAAAATTATAGGTATCCTTATTATAGATACTATACTCTACCTTAGTATATTATATAAGCTTAAACTAGGCCTTTATAGTCTTAGGATCCTTATAGAGAGCTTACTAGTAATTATATAGTTAGTTAAATCACGTTATAAGCTTTTCTGTTTAGTTGACAAAGTTCCTAGGCTACTACTTACTAACCTTACTAGCGCTACGCTTAGTAAGTAGCTTATCTACTATATTGTGTATAGTATCTAGAGTAGGTGGAAATCCTTATAAATCCAGGTTAAGTATATATCTAATAATAACCTCCTCCTCTAGCTCTAAGAGCTTTTTTGAATTAGGCCTACAGTTACGTCATAAAGGCTTTCCAGCACGTCAGTCGCGCAGCGTACTATCTAGAACACTAAATAAGATTGCAGCTTAATACGTGTTCTTTACTTGCTGCTAATTAATAGCTAAGATAGCTAGAAGGATATCTGCTTCATTATAGGGCAGTTAAATAGGTGTTGGTAGAGGTATTGTAGTTGATAGTTAACGCGTTATAAAAAGTTGAGAAGTTCCTAACTTACTTATATTCCTAACTTACTTGTAATATACCTAGTAAGCAAGTTATCTAGGTAAGTGAGTTGTCTACCCTACCAACTTTTCACAATACCTCAACTTCTAATTATTATAGCTCTACTACCTTAAGTATAACCAACCTACCCTGAAGTAGATATTCTCCTTACTATCTTAGCTATTAATTAAGCCTAGTTTAAGACTAAGAGACGCACTACTGCAGTATTTAACGTCCCCTAATCAACTATATATAACTAACGCGCTAGTAGGCCTATACAACACAATTACCAGCCTAACTTAAAGAAGCTTACTAAGCTAGAAGAGGAGGTAATTATTAGATATATACTTAACCTAGATTTGTAAGGCTTTGCACCCTCTCTAGGTACTATATAAGAAATAGTAAATAAGCTACTTACTAAGTGTAGCGCTGGCTAGGTAGGTAAGAAGTAGCCTAGGAACTTTGTTAACTAGACTGTAAGCCTTAAGATATAATATAATTAACTATATAATTAATAGAGAGCCCTCTATAAGGATCCTAATACTATTAAGGGCTAGTTTAAGCTTATAGCGTATACAAAGGTAGAGTATAGTATCTATAATAAGGATATGTATAACTTTAATAAGGCTGGCTTCCTAATAGGCAAGATATTATCTCAGCTTATTATTACTAGCTTAGAGAGATATAGCTGGCTAAAGGCTATACAGCTAGGTAATTATAAGTGGGTTAGTATAATCTAGGGAATCAACGCTGCTGGGTAGCTAATCCTACTATTTATTATCTTTGCTAGCTAGTACCACCTCTCTACCTAGTATAAGGGTAGTAATATACTATATAACTAGGCTATTATAGTTAGTAATAATAGCTGGATAACTAATAAGATAGGAGTTAAGTAGCTAAAGTACTTTATTAAGTATTTAGAGGGCAGGAAGGTTGGGGCACGTTAGCTGCTTATCTTTAATAGCTATAAGAGCTATAACTTACTTAACTTTTAAGAACTCTGCAAAGAGAATAATATCTTTACCCTCTATATACTACCTTATTTATTATACCTCCTGCAGCTACTTAATATAGGCTACTTCTTGCTACTAAAGTATATATATAGGCATTAGATTAAGAGCCTAATCTGTAACAGCATCAATTATATTACTAAGCTTGAATTCCTACCTACCTTCTATGCTGCCTATAATTAATTAATTATAAAGGATAATATCTGCGCAAGCTTTTGAGGCGCTGGCCTAGTCCTATATAATCCAGAGGCAGTAATATTAAAGCTTGATGTAAAGCTTCGTACGCCGACACTACCTGCGCTAGAGGTTACCCTATGGGAAGCTAAAACACCCAGCAACGCGCGCGAATTAGAGGCTTAATTAACAATAATCCATAATTGGATACAGAGGCATTAGAGCTTATCACCTGCCTCTATTATCGCAGCGCTTGATCAGCTCAAAAAGGGCGCTGAGGTGATGGTATACTCAGTAGTGCTTATGCGTGAGCGTATTGTGAGTCTTGAGAGAGCAAATAAGGCTGCCACAGAGCATAAAAAGTGTAAAAAGAAGCAGATTCAGAAGCGAGGTACCCTATCAAAGGCTGAGGGAGAGGATATTATTACTTAAAGGGAGGTTGAACAGCAGATAGAGGGGGAAACGCGTCAAGGCAAGGTGCGATCAGGTGTGAGCCGGCAGGCTTCTGCGCGCTGCACACGCTGCAGAGAGACTGGCCATAACTCATGAACGTGTCAGAAGCGTGCTGTAGATACTGCTTAACCTAGAACAGCTGCTATATCAATATTATCTTGTTGCGTTGTGAAGATAGACTGCTGTAAGCGTTGCGGAAGTTGGTGGGGTGGACGACTCGCTTGCCTGGACGACTCGCTTGCCGGGTACGTTAAAGTACGTTATCAACTCCAGTTCCTCTGTCATTCGATTCCCCCACTCTTTGGCTCCGAAGCGGCTGCAGACTGGATGCTCGTATTTTATCAAGTGACAGCCCTCTCTCTGTAATCCGCAGCGCTTTCATTTCCAGCCTGCGACATCACTTTGATGCCTTGCCCAAAATGGCCTATAATCACTAAAGCATAAAGATAGCTTAGGCTTGAAGGAATTCGCACCGTGCCTATATGATGATTTGGCCCCGGCTCAAGCTAGCATTACTGACGAGGACATTAAGGTTGGCTCGAGGGTCGACATCGAGGGGCTTGCTGCTTAGGAGGCTGTCGCGGGATGGGAAAGCGTTGGTATTGTGGCTTGCGCCCCAGGTCTGTGTGGCAATGTCAGGCCCACTATCATCCGAGCTGCCAAACCCCATGAGACCGAGTTTGAGCTCTAAGTAGCGGAAAGTTCCAAATAACGTCTTTCAATCCTCTTCTGATAAAGTTCCCCTCCCATAAACCCTTGCGATTTAACAGTCAGACTCCAACATGATTGTTGTGCATACGTTCCTGTCTCTACATTTTCAACATGTCAGCAATTTTGAGCTGAATACTTGTGATGATTGCAATGAATGTACTCTGTACCCCCTTAACTGCCAATACTTTGAGCTTACTGCGAAACTGGCTGATCCCTCCCATTGTTGGCGCCACGCTCGCTGGTGAGCAAGTTTGAGCAACTAGTCAGCCACTCGCGCCACGTGAGGACTGGCCGACCTAAAATGCATCCACCTCGACTCCAGTTCCTCCGTCATTCCACTCTCTCACTCTTTCACTTTGAGATGGTCCCCCACTGGATGGTCCTATTATATTAGATGAATGCCCTTTCTCTGCAATTAGCAGCGATTTCGTTTCAAGGTTCCGACATCCCTTTGACGACTAACGCAAGATGACTGATCGTCCTACGTTTCTGGGTCCTTTCACTGCACAAGGATCGCAGTCGTTTGTCTCTCGCATCCGAGCAATGGGTCAACCAATTCTGTCTCATCCAATCATAAAGTCTGGGAGGATTCTCGCCACGTCAAATCACCAGCTTCTCATCACTGCTTTGGGAATATTCATTTTCTTGACCGCAGTCGAGACCCTCGCGATGGTAAACCATCGCATAGCCCTCAAATTTTGTCTCTATATAATAGCAAATCACTTCGATTCAATCGCTTTGGCAAGTGCACCAATCTTGATGGTGCGAGTGCGCAAAACAGCTACTCTCAGCAGCTACACACAAGCTGGCTGCATCCACTGGATTGCATGCTATAGCTTCCTAATCGGAATGGGACACTGGTATGATCAAAGTCCAGTCCGGCCTGCTCTTTGCATCCTCTGCCTTTTCTCTCTTTTTCAGATCAACGAATCCTTTTCCGGGCCGTTGACGCTCCGTGTTCTCATATACACGGCGTACTCCGGTGTCACATTTTGGCAATATTCTTCCACTGCCGGAAGTAACTACATTCTAAACTCCCGGACCTACCTTTGGGTCGCGGTTCTTTTTTGGTTTGCGTCCAACGTCTACATGTCCGGCAAACCTGCAAATGTAAGTCATCACATCCAACAAGTGGGAATGGCTCAACTAACCAGTAATCATAGCAGAGATCCTCCAACCGCCGGCGGCGTTCTTATGGTTTCCGCGTCGAGGGACGCTCTCGCGTCAGGACGACTCTTCTCAGAACACGTTCACCAATCGCACGGCGCCGCTATCGTTGAATCCCATCGCGCCCAAATTACCCGCTAAACTCACCATCCTCTTCCACAAGAGTTGTCTCTAAACGGGGTTGAAGAATATAGCAAATGCATTGATATCACCAATATAAGGACTGGTGGGAGCGTTTGTGGTCGTGGCAGTATTGCTTCCCCCTGTCCCGAGAAAGAAATCAGTTAAGGCCGAGCAAAAGACCTTTGATGGAATTGGCAAGGGCAAGAGGGCAGCCAGATCACCCTACCGTGCAGTTGACACGACGGTGATGCCCAATTATGAGATGGGGAAGGGTGGGAATGGCTTCTCTGGCGCGAATGGCTCGACAGTAGGGAATGCTTGTTCCTCTGCTCACTCCATCGGCTGATCTTTGGGTTTTTGGAGCTACTTTTGCAGAGCACTGAACAGGATTTGGACAAGTATAATTGGAATAATAACATCTGCACACGCCAAATGCTCTATGCTATTGCATCCCTTCATGATGTTTACTTAGGATTTGGATGCCCTCCTACATGTGTTTTGTTAGCTATACCTTGAACTATAACACAGGACGACTTACCATTGATATGTACAAATCGCAAGGCCGCAGTATCGTGCTTCTTTACTGAAATGCTGAAGTGGCCATTGAAGACTCCTAGGTCCTTTCCTGTCCACATGTCATGGACGAGGTATTCCCCTTTTCCCTCCAATCCGGGTATCTCCTCGAATAAAACCTGCTTCACTATTTCGTTACCCTGGGTGTTGAGTATGAAAACGTGGATTCCCTTAACTGAAGTTCCAGTCCAGTATTCAGCCGGATGTGTCATGTTGGACGTCCCATCCTTATTGACACCCCATTTGTAGGGAAACGCCGATTCTCCATAGATATTGTCTTGGTTGAAGTCGATAAGTTCTTTGTTACTCAGGATTTCCAAAACGGGCTTTTTGATGTTGTCAAGTGGGGTTCCAATGATCAGGGGACTTTTCAAGGCTGCCCACATGGCGAAATGGCTCCGATTTTCTTCATAAGTCAGATTGCCGTTACCAACCTCGAGCATGTCCCAGTCGTTATGGCTCCAGAAATTGGTGGTGTTCCAGAAGAATGAAGCTTGGTTCAGGATTGGCATGAGACCCCAGCTCCATTGATATTGTCCTGTCCATTCGGGGTAGATGTCTCCCCACATGCGCCAGCTGTGGCCGGTGTTATTTCCCCATTGTTCAACATGTGCATGACCCCATGCGCAAAGAGAGTACTGGATTGTGCGACTTTGTTTCGAAAGGGCATCCCGCATTGCGTTGTATCGCTTAGCTGTCTTCGATGTGCCCCAGTCGTAGCCTGGCGGAGAATCGCTGTTCCCACCTTCCGGAGTGTACTCATACTGGTCGACCCACTCTTTGGGGACATTGCAGTTATCGTATTTGAGATCTACATGAGAAAGGTCTACGTTAGAAAATGATAGGAGGTTATATATAAAGAAGACTTACAATCGACACCCCACCTGCTGAAAGTAGCAGCGTCAAGATCTTCATATCCGAGGGACCCAGCGTAGCCTCCACAAGTTTCAGTGCCTGGAGTCTATTACTATCAACGTCTGTAACGGCCTTTAGGAAGATTTCAGACCAGCATCGCTATAAATCCCAAGTTTCAACCCCAAAGCATGGATTAGATCAGCAGTGTGGTTGATACCTTTCGGAAACTTTTGGTAGTCGGGGACTATTTCCATGGTGCGTGGATCACGCCTTTGTGCTTTGTCGCTCCAACAGTCGTCAATGTTGATGTACTCATAACCCAGATCCTTTAAACCAAGATCGAGAAACCTCTGGCCGACCCCAATAAAAACATCTTCGTTAATATTGCAGCCGTATTCATTCCAGGAGTTCCAACCTAAAGCGGGAAGACGTCCTGTGCCATTTGGACTGACCAAAGCGTGGGCAAGACCGGCGATGATCAGCGATAATGTTGCCTGAAAAGGTTTCATTTTGAGTTCAAAATTAATAAGAGAGTGAGCTGCGAAATTCCGTTAAGATCTTTGAAGTGTCGATTCAACCATTTTATGTTTTCTACAGGTGATGTTAACTGAAACCTTCATAGAGCTTAGACTTAATGTCAAGCGAAATAAATTAACTGCGGCAATATATACACCACCCTTGGCAGCCGCTGCTAAGGAAGAAAGCGGGGCGGGGTATCAGTTCCGCTCCCAATTCATGTACGAGTTGTAACTGCTATGAATGTGGTATTTGAAGACGGACAGGGTTTCTTTTTGAGTGCCTACTAATTTGCTGGCATGCTATTATAACCTTTCTCTCTGCTCAGAATGCGCAAAATGGTGTATTAGCAGGCCATCTTTGAGGGTTCAGAAAGCCTCAACCGCCCGTTAAGGTGGTAGAGCTGGAATCTTCGATTGTATATTTTAGGTACAAAGAGCCGAACTATTTAGAGAGAGTTGCAGATGAATTTTAGGTCCCAAAGAGAGGTCCTGTTTAGGGAAGGTTAGCCATGTATTTTACCAACTAGGGTCATAATCCTAGTAGCCTCAAATACAAACAACCTTCAGAATCCCGCTTTCCCAACAATATTCTTCCGTCACATGGATTACCCGACACCTTCACAGAGATCACATGGGCCCGAGAAGGCGAATAGCTCACATCTAATTAGCTAAGAAATTGGAACAATCAAGAAATATATTCGATAGCGGTTTGAGGCAAGAACTGGGGGCCGATGAGGGAATCCGTTCCGTAGGAAAGTGGAGATATTGGAAATAGAAGCTAGCGATGCTCCTCTATTCGGACCTAGGTCTCCGACCCGTTTCTGGACCAGAAGATGACGATTTATAATACGCGGAAACACTGTGGGTGGGCTATGAAATGCCTTGATGATCCAACGCAGATACCAAACTGTAAGACTCGAGCAACATGGCTACATGAGCCTACACGAGTTTAGAAAGGTGAAGTATAACCCTGTTTGGTTCGCGATATTGAGCGCTCGGGCATTGCAACCCAAAGCATCCTCGAAGGTTATATGGGAGGGTCTGTTTGATTTTCTCTCCGTATTATTAGCACTCTGGAGAATTAACGTTTGGAAGTGACCTGCAGTTGTATAGAATTGACCAACAAACCTTCTCTTCCAGCAATCAATCTAGTGGCAGAATTTCCGGAGATTTTGCATTCAAGTCTTGCAAGGGGGGTGGGAGACGTTTCGTATGAATTGCTTGAGCTTTCCCAGTTGTTGTTTCTCACTTAGGGTGTCCCTCATAAGGTAAACGACGCTCATAGTTGCGTAACGAGATACTCTTTGCGACAAAATAAATATCCAGTGTTTGACATTTAGCAACAAGGGAACGATGTCAATTAGCAAATTATGCTTAATTTCTACAGTTGTTATGTTTGGCGTAGCTCAATAACTGATACTTAGTGTCTACAAAGTACTGTTCCACAGACTTCTATCTCTAACATTGGTTCTAAGCCCAGTAGGTTCAGTGGCGAGGGTCTGGACGCGAAGAATCCAAAAGGCCGATCACCTTACAGTCCACCACATGCCCAACATGTCGTTTTTTGTAAGTCTCGCAACCAGATCTGTCCGTCAGCCCTGAAAGCGAACATTGCTTTCGGAGCCTGGTTTGCACGAAAAATACCATCACGATCTACTCGAGGAATTACAAATATCTCCGAAATTCAGATCATAATAAATATTCTCCAAAGAGTCATTGTTGAGGGAACCAGCGTGCACAGAAAGGCCTCCTAGCAATGATCGCCAAAACGCCAAAACGCCAGAACGCCCGAATCGATCGAGGTGCTCAGGAAGTATTGGCGTTGGGCCCATGCAGGCTTAAACAGGTAAGTTCTGTAGCAAAAGCCAATTTTCGGCATGACAAGGTTCTGACGGAAAACGCTGTTGCATCGAAGCATGGTCCAGCGACAATGCATTGATGCCGGGAATGGTGAAGCAATCCGAGTTCCATATTCGATAAACAACATCACTCTTCGATCGATAACCAAGCTCTTGTTATTGCCCGAGTATCCATGCTGACTCCTAACTCTCATTTGTCCAACTTCAAGTTACACACTCGTCTGACTTGCTTCATGAAATCAGCATGTCGGCACCACTTGTCGTAGTTGCGGGAACCACCGGAGGGTTGGCAAAGCTCATAGTGCAAGATCTCATCAAGAGGGGTGCCAAGGTGAAAGCCATTATCCGCCCTCAAACCGACCCAGCGCGCATCGAAATCCTTCGTAGTTTAGGCGTCGAAATTGCCTCTGTGGGCTTACCCGATCTACCAGGGCTTACCAATGAGCTTACTGGTGCCACTTGTGTTGTTTCTGCTCTCCAAGGCCTGACAGATATCAAGCCTGTTGCTCAAGGCAATCTCCTCGACGCCGCAGTCGCTGCGAATGTATCCAGATTTATCCCTTCAGACTTCTCGCCCGACTTCACCAAAGCAAAGGCGGGATCCAATGGAAACCTGGATTTGCGCCGCGACCTTCGTTCACGCCTAGACAATTCCGGAATATCATTGACAAGCATCTTCATCGGAGGGTTCATGGACCTGCTGGGAGGGGATTCGCCAATACTGAACAACAAGAGCCGAAAGGTTTCCTACATCGAACAGACGATAACGCTTCTCGACTTCACGAGCATGGTGGACACAGCTGCATGCACGGCTGCTGTGGCATCAGATCCAAACCCTGCGCCCGAATTTCTCCGCATTGCAGGTCATTGTTGAAGACATCGCGACCGCCAAAGGGAAGGTGGAAGGAACAATATACAAACCCTATTGGATGGGCCCTATTGGGTTCATGATTCGAGCGTTACAACTGCTTAGAGGCCAAGATCAGTTGATGCCCGCGTGAGGGCATACAGTACATGGCTAACATCTTTTCTGGGCTTGGAAAATTGGATCCGCTGGACAACGACCGATACCTAAAGCTGAAGTGGACGAAGATTGAGGATTACTTCAGGGCAGAGAAGTCTCCAAAGCTGTAGAAGATGTTATGGGGTTATTGCAAAGGTATATTAACCCAGAGATGTGAGGGTGTAGAATATGTGATTATTTTGCATAATCCTATATAACTGGCTGAAGTGTTTTCCGGACGGTTGATTTTAAACCATGAATCAATGAAGTCTTCTCAACGGTCTACCTAGGGAGCAGCGGAAGCCCTGAAAGAAGGCTCCGATGGAATCAACTTCTAAATCGCCAATTACATATGTCCCTGAGGTACTCAATGAGATGTGGGCGGCTCCAAGTTCGGGAACGAAATACTAAGTATTATGAAATCCCCAAGAGTAAAACCACGCCAAAACACTATGTTAGTGTATCAAACGTCCGACGCAATGAGAGCGTTAGGCTTCTCACTCAAATAGATGGTCTAATATTGTATTGGGACTATCATATACAAGCCCATTTCACAATGGTGCAAGTTTCCAAACTAAAATGCCTTCACTAGTACACTTTTAGGCGGCCGATACTCTCTCTACAATGCCCAAGACATGGTCCGGCTTTGTGAGCTTTTACGGAATGATACCCTTCTCTCCTTTCATACGCTAGTGGACTCGGGGTAACACCAGCACCTTTCGATAGGTTTTGCTTCCACTCCATAGCTCAGTGCTGCCCTGCGTATGCGCAATTTCATCGTCGACTGTGTGGCCGATGTTTCCGTAGGTCGAGGGGACCCGTTTCACACTTGTATTCGCGTTTCTTGGATCAGCTTCGCCGCTTGCACCGCCACTACAGCCGCTCCCTCCACTGTCCTTGGATGGTGTGCGTAACATTGGCGGAACTACGCGCCATCCAAGCTGTGGTAGCACGGACAGGCAGGTTTGCTTCGATTAACGTCCAAACACCACGTGAAATAAAGTTCCACGTTTGGTCCTTTTGGTTGCGGACGCTGTTTGCAACGGCGAAGGATGGACGTTATTGTCACAATCGTAGTTGCATTAGCAACAGTCGCTAGAATAGGAAAGTCAGGGGAGCTCACAACCCACTGAGTAGAAAGATACCACATAACATCATCTTCCCCGGGAGCTTGAGCTGCAGTTTAAAGATCTCGCGGATCGGGCACGCCAGCACAATAACAAAGCCATCCGAAGTGTCGCGATATGAAGATGCGCATACAAAATGACAGACGTCTTGCTCAGACATACTACAATCTTGTACGGCGTTTTCGGGATCCAAAAGAACTTCAGGCGGGTCCGCAGGTCCTGCACGGAAAGGTCGCACCGGCGATGTTTCCGGGCGCGTTGGGCTGTATCGGATACGCTCACAAGTTGCCACTGCTCGGGGTGGGGACGTACCAGTGATACCAAGAGAGCATAGTCACCAGTGCCCCACTTAACGGTGTAGAATCGTGCCAAGACTCTCACAACGACGAAGAGTCCTGCATACAGGATCATGATGAGAGACGTCAAGTACAATTTCCATCCCTGGTTGTCCTCTTCGTCAGAGGGAAGCCCCATGTTCCAAGCCATGATGAGGAAGGAAACAGTGGCGAAGGCACTCTTCAACTAAAACCAAGATGCTGATTCCAAAACATGGTTGTTTAAGGGAGTGCACCAGTCAGCCAGGAGAACTGACAAGTTTTCTTATTTTTGGAGGTAGTCCTTACTGTGCCTCTTCAACGCGAAATCCAGCGAGACTGCACCGAATCTCGTTGGTTGTTTCATTTGCTCTTGTTCCGACAACGTTGTTCGCGCTCTCTATACGGAAAAGCATGCACAAATCCGTCGCATTCGGAAAGTGCAGGATTCGCGGCTTGCATACTGCAGGCAAATGCCACCTTGGCGTCTTATCGTCGGGTGGTAGTCGACCGCTCTGAAGCGTTGAAGGATTGGGCCCGAATAAGGAGCAGCTTTCGCCTTCCTGGTGTGAATAGTCTGGAGGCCAACGCAGTGTCCCGTTTCCGCAATCTACGGGCGTGAAGGATGCGAAAACCCTCGCGTGGAGCGCGCTTGGGGGATGCTCGGTGGCGGCCCGTACCCTCCCGCTGGTAGCGCGCAGTACGCCAGTGAATACTCATGGTGATGTTGTAAAGGGTGCCGATGACCGACACCCTTCAGGTGTCTCCCACAATCGCGCGTTTACGTTCGATGTACTTTTTCCCTCCCACGTCTTTTGTCTATATGTAGGATTTATTCCGGGGACGAAATTTGGGGCCCAGGGACAGATTTGCCCTCGCAGAATAGACACAAAGTCGAGAATATAGCCAAGACACTCGTCCCTAATCAAGACTAACATTGGCCGTCCCCCCGCTGCAATCTCCATGTAGCAAGCCAATTGTGGTTTGGCCGTCGCGGGAAGAGGCTCCCGGCATGATTCATGAAATCACGACCTCTTCGCCGCAATACTACTTCGCCGCAACAGCTGCCGCTTTTTTCTCTCTCTTCATTGTCTCAGATATTCCTCCTGGGTCAATTGCGCGTCACAAGATGCGCAATCTCCTCGTTGTCGTCTTCTGGCTCTATTCTCCAAGTCCATCACTTGCGGCGCCGAGCGCAATTTTCAAGACTGTTCGGACGGAAGATGATCTCATTACGGGCCACCGTTCGTCTAAGGCCCTAGCTGTTTGGGAATACCTAGGGATTCCTTACACGCAGCCGCCGGTGGGCAACCTGCGATTTGCAGCACCGCAAAAGTACACGTCGACAACACCTTACACGGCAGTTAATTTCATAAGTACCGCGGATATATCTGTTGGGATCATTAGACTAATATTGAGGTACAGGGATAGTATGTACCCGTCTCCCCATGTGTACATCACGTGACCTATATGTTCCACTAACCACTTCATACACCAGCGACTGTCCCCAGCAAGCAGCAGTCCAGCCCACATTTCCTGGATTCACGCCCCAGGCTCCCAAGATTCTCGCGGCTTTCACCGCGGGTCCTGGGACACTGAGGAGCGAGGATTGTCTCACACTGAACATATGGGCGAAACCAACGATTAAATCATCAAAGGCTAAGAAGCCTGTTGTTGTCCTGTTCTACTAAGGACGTAAGTTATATGTGAGACCAACCCCGACATCGATCTCACACTTTCAGGTTTCGCCGGAGGCAACACAAATGGCCCGTTTGCCAACGGCCAATACCTTGCCAATGCCGAAGACATCATCATCGTCTCAGTCAACTATCGCGTTAACGTCTTTGGATTCTCAGGCACCTCAGGCGCTGATACTAATCCTGGATTAAGAGACCAACGCCTTGCCGTTGAATGGCTCCAAAAGAACATTGCCGCCTTTGGAGGTAGTCCTAATAAGATTGTGATCGCAGGCATTCTTCGGGAGCCGCCGCTGTGGACTGGTGGTCGTATGCATACACGCAAAACCCCATCGTCCGTGGCCTTATAGGGACCTCTGGAAATGCTTTCAGCTTTCCCATGAACGCACCTCAAAAGCAAGTCAGGAACTGGTACAACATCTCAAGTTTAGTTGGATGTGGAAGCTCAGGTGACACACTACCATGTATGCGCGCACTACCATGGGAGACAATTTCAGGCGTCGTGTCGAGAGTTCCTTCTATCCCTGGTGGAAGTCCAGTTCGGTCAACGCCGCCTTTCTATCCCATGGTTGATGGTGAAATCATCTTCAGCGACTACCTTTCTCTCGCATCATCTGGCAGCTTCGCCAAGGTTCCCTACTTCCATGGACATAGCAACTATGAACAAGGATACTATGTCATTCCCGCATTCGCGCAGGGCCGCAACGTCACCGAGGCGCAAACAGCACAGTTCATTCTGGAATCCTCCGTGTGCCCGCATTCGTACAAGTCGAGACGGCGAGCCGAAGCTGGGGTCCCTACGTGGGTGTATCGTTATTAGGACAACACGCGACTGTACCCTACGAGTGGCGCCTATCATGGCACGGAGTTGCATATGATCCTTGGGGGCTCGGAGGATGCCAGTGGACTCCCTGCTTCACAGGCCCAAAAGGACACTTCACGGCTTTTCCAAAAAGCGGTCGCTGCATTCGTGGACAATCCTGAGAGCGGCCTGACGAGGTTTGGCTGGCCGAAGTTCGATGCAAGTGCAAAGCCTTGGATTGAGATTGCAGTTGGAAATAAGCCAAAGGCGAGCCCCGCTAAGCCGGAGACATATGGTGCGCCATGCTCGACAATTGTTATGGGAGCTTTGCCTACGCTGACTTGAGACGCGTTCTTTAGCATTTCAACGTAGAGAAATGAGCAATGGTTTTATCAAGATCAGAATCTTCAACTAGATGTGGAACTGCAGTGATGCTTCGAATCCTCATCCTATCCTCTGATGAAACCTCCCGGGGCCCACATTCCTACACATTGCATCTAACTATTCCAAGGTTATTGAAAACTTTATGAGATTATCCCCAGAACTTGTCAGTCAAATTCCATCAGAAACTCAGATCTCGCATCATTGAGGGCCTCTATCTCGCCACAAATATTCAACCTTGCGCGCTTGTCCGGCGCTTCCTTGTCGGTGCTAAGAAACAGTTTATCTCTGGCTAGAAAACCTGTAAGCACCTTCACCCTTTCCTTCCTATAGGTATCCCCAGGGACATGAAGGTGCTCCTGTCGAATACCCTTCGCATACTCTTCATACACATCGGACGATGAAGCTAGAATGGCCAAATCGAAGTCAAGAAATAGCGCGATGCTAGATACTGGAAGATTGGCGGGAATAGATATATCGGCAGGAATAGCGTGTTGGATGGTTGCTCGTATGAGACAACTTACGCTGGGTAAATACTGGTCCTAAACGTATCGTTAGTGATTTGATGCTGGAAATAAGAACAGGGATGCATCTCACAAGCAGTGGTGCAGCTTCTCGAACGAACTCCTCCCACATAATAATGCTTTGTTTTTCGTTATAACCTCCCGACTTGGTGGGATCATAGACTGCGTCGTGAAACCAGATTGCGAAATAAAGGTTGTACCGAGCCTCCTCAACAAGGTTCTCAGCCTTATCCAAATCCTCTAGCATGTGGTAGATGTGAGAAAGGGTATGGTATCGGCGAGGGGGCTGGCGGTAGGCGGACTCGAGAGCGGCGATCGCCCGGGTTGTGAGGTCAAGATCAATTTCTATTGCGGTGCACATGGTGAGGAATTTGATGTGTGGTGAGATATCCATAATGGCTGGCTGCGAAGAGCTCCGCGAGAGGGCCAATAATGTTAAAATCCGGGTGTTACAAACGCTAACGAAGAATGTTGGGTATAACATATATCAAGAAACAAGCTGTGTTCTGAGAAAACGAAGGTTGATTGTTGAAGTTTCACCTCCGCCATGGCCACTAAACTACATTAGGACAACTACGCGAGAATTGACTGCCAGACATACTATTCTCCACCCAATTGAGCATGAGGGGTACAATAGCTTCATGCAACCGTTTTCACCTCCTCGATCAGCTACTCTATCAAACGGACACCGCAACTCTCCTCGCCCAACATCGCATGCAACATCAATCTTCACACAAAGCACATCATTTCAAGCCTCAACAACTATACTTTGCGATAGATGATTCCAATATGTCTTCGCCAGCCAACGACATGGCCAACTGGCAACCAATGAACAAACGTTCCATCAGCCCGAGGTTCTAATTCTTCTATCTCCAGCTTTATGGCGTCTATCGAAAAGACATGCTCACTCTGCAGAGCTCTGTGGAACTGTCTTGACCCAGAGGTACGCAGTTGGATAACCAGTCACTCAAAAGAAAGTGTAGAAGGACCAGTGGTTCAATGTGCGCTGAACAAGTATTCAAAAGAGAAGTTTTCCATCATCTGTCGGATACTAGGCTATTCTGGAGGGGTTGAGCTGCATTGGGATTCTGATTCTTGTGCGTATGTACTTTCACTGATGGGCGTTGGGATACTACCAGAGATGTAGTCATTCAGGACCCTGACTATCACGCTGTTGGCCAAAATACCGGATCACAGGAAGCGATGAGTTTGGCGCAACACTGGCTATATGATTGCAGGCAGAATCATTCACAGTGGCACCGAATGTTAAACCCACCATTTGTCCCCACTCGGTTGATCGATGTTAGGGAAGACCAGGGTTGGGACTGGTGTCTCTACATCCCAAGCGAGCACACTAGTGCAACAGCACCGACTTCATACATGACATTGAGTCACTGCTGGGGAAAACTGAAGTTTCTGCGCCTTTTAAACGACAACGTAGGCACTCTAAACTCAGGACTCCAGTTTTCCGATGTTACGAAAACTTTCAGTGATGCCATGAAGGTAGTCCGACATTTGGGTCAAAGGTACATCTGGATCGACTCACTATGTATTATTTAGGATTCAACGGATGACTGGCGTTCAGAATCTGGTCGCATGCACAGTGTGTATGCTAACTCTCTGCTTACCATCGCGGCCACTGCCTCCGCTGACGGCAGCGAAAGCTGTTTTCGCGATCGAGATCCTTCGGCTTTGAAACTTTGCTCCATTACAAGTGAGTGGACGGATTACAAAAATCGGACGTTCTATCTTCATGATACTTACCTCTGGGATGACGGTATTATGCAAGCACCGCTCAACCTTCGCGCGTGGGTGACCCAAGAGCGTCTTCTATCTCCCCAGATTCTGCACTTTAGGAAAGACCAGTTGTACTGGCAGTGCCGGCAAGCTGCCTCAGACCATTCTCGCGGAGGCTCCTGAGTACCGCGCGCCGTCGCGGTCATGGGCGTCCGTCGAGGGAGTGCTACGACTGTTCGATTCCGGTCCCGCAGACATAATTTTGTCCGATATCACGCCATTGGCTGAGATCCTCGAAGCACAAGTCTCCGGAAGGACCAAGGACACAACTTCTGAGTTGATAGATGGCTGTATGGTACTCAAGACCCAGCTTGTACCCGCTGAGCTCTGGGAGCTAGGAAGCGACAGCAGCTACATGGTTATTCGGGAGAAGCGAATCTCCGCCGCCATCTTTCCTGACCTGCGGATGGAACCGGTCAATACCTTTTGTATTCCACTGTTTGTTGTGAACAACCCTGGGCATACCACACATATGTGACTCTTTGGAATCGCTGTCGCGAGTACCAAAAGAATGAAGATGATCCAGATGAATATTTTCGCTACGGGATGTTCAGGACGGGTTTAGGTCGGGGGGGCTTTTGCGATGCTTTCGGACTAAGAATCGAACCGGAAAATCTAGGTAGTTGCGCACGACGAGCTAAATTACATTATGACGCCGAGAAAGTGGCGGTTAGCTTAGTACGAAAGATTCTCAACGGTCGCGTATTCAATCCCGGCGGTCCTTCACGAGCGAGCCTGCTTGGCATTGCATTCATACTGTCTTCGATACGATGCGTGAGTATAGAGTTATACGGGGTTCCTGGACAGGAGTGTCATACGATCATCAATTGTTCACACGCGGCTAGAAGTTCTCCTAGCTGATACTGCTAATGGTTGTGTCGGTGCGTCGTTTTGCAGCTGGTGTTTTAATCTCGTCGTTGAAAGACGTAGAAAATATTGTCAGGTGCCTGTTTCGCGCAGTGTCGAGGCTGGGCATGGGACATCCAGCCACTCAGATCCTATGGATCCACGGTGTGGTTAGTCCTATCGATTGTATCGGATGGATAGGCAACCAATTTCCAACTCTTTCAATGTGGGAGGCAACAATACCTTAGATGGGGCAACCACTATCCTAATCATGGTGGTGGATTCGGGCAAAGTCTATATCAGCGGAACACTCCACCACAAGGAGCTGTCTCTCCATATCAACGCGCTAATCCCCATGAACCTCCTTCACACACGATGCCTCGTCCCTGACATGGTTCCGAATATGCTCCGACTTAACACGACTACTATGGGTGACCATCAGAGCCTAAAATCAAACCAAGTGGCGCAGAGAAGGACACAAGAGTATGATGTATAATGTGCCTTTCTGACGGGAAGTTCAAGATAATAGTAGAAACTGCCTGAAGCCAGCAGTGCGTAATTGTGGTATTCTGGGAAGGTATGTTTAACCATTCAAGAAAAAGCGATGATCAAAGCATATGTGTTCATCGGTTGAGTGAGTTTGGAGTTGAATCGATTTAAATGCAATTACTACACTTGTCCTGATTTGTTGGGAAACGCTTCGTCCACTCCCGATTTTCGTCCAATTCTTGACGAACTTCAACCTGCAATATCCTTGATTGCCAACATCAGACACCCTTCACTATGGCTAGAATAAAGCCGTTGAACACAGGGGTAGGTAGCATTGGATGGCAAGCAACCGTGGGCATCAGTGTCGCCTGAATCCTCTCATCTCTCCCAATTTTCGCCAGTATTGAATCGCTCGATTCATCCTCAACATGACCATCCTTGAACATCGAAGCGACCACATCATCCAGAAAGACACACCCATTCGGACGCGTCAGCTGTACCGCCCAGTCGAATTGTTCCCATTGGTCATCAAAATCGGCGTCAATAAACACCATGTCGAACTGTCTTCCTTCCTCCACAAGTTTCGGCAAGACATCCAAGGCTGCTCCTAGGATCACTTCAACATCAAGGCCCTGCACATTCTGGAGCGCTGTATCTCGATGTTTCGGATCGATTTCGATGCTCGTTACTTTGGCACCTGCCTCCGCGAAACAGATAGTCGAGTAGCCGCCAAGGGTACCAATCTCAAGCACTGATTTGGCTCCAATGAGTTGAGTGAGTATGGATAGATATTGGCCAGACATAGGGAGGACACTGATTGGTGGGAGTCCATTGGATTTCGAGTTGGAGAGTGCGTGCTCTAGCTTTGGATTGGGACGAAGTAAAGCGGCACTGGCTTGGGCTTCTACGTGGGGAGCCAAACGGAAGTTTTCGAAGTCGAAGACTTTTTTCATCGCTGAAAGATTCATCGCAAAGAGAAGGTAAATCAAGTTGATAGAATTCGTAGTAGTTTGGGAAGAAGATAGTGCAGAGATGGATATGCTGGACATTGTCTACGAACGGGCACCTCTTAAATACTTCAATTTTCTGCGCCGCGTGCACAGAATTAGCAGAAGACCGAATTGCTCGGGACTTTGCAATACTACGAAAACTAAACGAAGAACATGTGCCATCTCGAAAAGCGGGGTCCTCATTAAGAACGAGGAGCTTCGCTCGCACCATCGCCGGTCGGCCGTAACTGGGTAACACCGAAGGCGGCTTCACACCTCGCATCGCCCAATTAGGTTAAACGAGGCAGCTAGTTCGTTTCACCTAATTGAGCATCACGAACCCTTGAAGCTCCCGTCACCCTCAAATGTTCTTTCATAATCAAACAGCAGACCTTCTAGATACTGTGCATTATATCGTCGCCCCAATCTGGCAATGACCTTGCAATCAGCCGATGGAACCGGAGGTTTGGTAGGGACAAGTTTCAAGAGCTTTTTTAATATGATAGATGACATCAATGGGCTCAGAGAGATACCAAGTGGGAGTATTGACCCTGCAAGGCAGAAGAAGGCACATCACAAGTCAAGAGGAGGCTGTAGCAATTGCCGTAAGCGTCGTGTCAAGGTACAGCCTCTCGCCTCTACTTGCGCGTATGCTTAGTCTCTAACTACATCAAGTGTGACGAGAAGAGACCGAAGTGTTCGCATTGCCTGCGTCGCGAAGAAGAATGCGAACAGCGAGTACCTCATATTCGGCACAGCCCGGGACCATCATTACCACAGCCAATATCTCCACCGGCCCTTATCGATGGTACTAGTCCTGTCATCAACATGATGCACATGAAGCTATTCCACCATTTTGAAACGAGCACTCGACATACGCTGTGCTTTCAGTCCGTTTGGAAAGAAGCCATCGGTTGGTCATTAGAATACGAAGCCCTAATGCATGCTATTCTTTCCATCTCGGCGCGGCATCTGGCCTACTTGTGCCCAAACGAACCAAAGTACGGCATAGCAGCCACAGCCCACTTCACTAAGACATTAAGTATGTTCCGAAAAGATATCAACGAAAGGTTCACGGCCTTCACCATGGACCCAGTCATGGCCACATCAGTGCTCATTTTTTTTGAGCTATGGATGCAAACCGAATTTGTGGTTAAAGACTCAAATGGTCGAGATATCCTGGACTTGTCCCAGGACACCATCTTCCGTCTGGCCGGTGGCTTGGTCGAGATATTCCTGAGCGCTAACTCTGTCATATACGAGAAACCGTCGAGTTTCCTTGCCGAGATGGTGTATAGTCCCCGATTGTCACTGAACAGTGTTGCACATCTGAGCAAAGAGAAGCTCGCTTCTCTCTACTCGTTCTTCTCGTATACGCAGCCACTCCGCTACGAACAGCTTTCGATCACTTCTGCCTTGGCCTCTGAAGGCCATCCGAACTCTCAGCATAGCGAGTCAATAGGCATTCCGGCTGCAGGAGAAGAGGATGATATTTTTCTAGCCCACAAGGACGTTGTGTCCAGACTCGCCGTAATCATCCCGTTTCTTCCGGAGGTTCGAGGGCAAGAACCAGAAGCCCCCAATGTGTCTGACTTGGCTCGATATGCATTCACATTCTTGATCCTCATTTACCCGTACGCGGAGAGGGCAATCAGCAGACAGGATCCCAAGGGGCTGCTGCTACTATATCACTTTTACCGAGCAGTTCGAATTCTGCTTGGGAGTTCAAATTGCTGGTGGACCCACAGACGAGCGCGACTTCTTGAGCCATTGTTGGAGGCAAGATTGCGGACCGAATTTGAGGGGTGTTCGTAGAATGGGAAGGTGCGACGAATGTTGGAGTGGATAGGAATCCAGGCCACGAACAATACGCACACCACCCTTTCCACTCCGGTAGAACAAGCAGGTTTGAGTCGTGAGAGAAATGATATGGAAATGTATGTCTTTCCACGTATATAGGATATAGGGAGTCGTGTTCCATTGGAGATGGGCTCGCAAGACCTTATTGTTCACGAATCGATCTTCTGAGCAACTTCTGTGTTTGTACGAAAAATTGTTTGCAATTACAATGTTATACAAGGTATTATACTAATAGTTACACTTACAGTTACAGTAATGTTACACTCGACCCTTAACCAGAAGGTCGATGCTTTTGTCCACACGATCCTATGGTACACGCCTGTGAGAAGTGATTCCCATCGATATCTAAGGTATTAGTAAGAAAGCCTCCGAAATGCCGCCCAATAGTATATAGTATTACACATCGTCTCCCATCCCATCTCCGGTATCCATTAATAACCACCAACAGCCCTTCACCTCCCCAGCATGACCGGAAACAGCCTGCAAGCGTCCCTCATCCTCCTCGCAAACACAACATACATCTCCAGCGCCTCCTTCTGCGTCTCAAATGTCTTGTCGCGATTCATCCACATCTTGAGATATTTGTCCGAGCCTAGGTCCTTGAGCGCCCCGTACCATTGTCCCGTCGATGACGCCTGGCGGCACACGACAGCCAGATTCTTGCCGCGCAGCCCCGTCACGCCGCTGATTTGTTTCAGCGCTTTGGCTTTCAGCTCGGCGAGTTCGTCCGAGGCCGAGTCGGCGGCGGCGGGCGCGGACGGCGCGTGTTTGGGCGATTTCGGCGGTTTGGGGGATGCATCGACGGGCGCCGCGCGGGAGAAGAAGCTTGAGCGGATGGGTGTGGACGGCACGCTCTTGGTTGTCTTAGAGGGCGTCGAAGGCTTCTTCGAGGAAGAGGTCTTGGAGGAAGATTCCTTGGAAGAAGATTCCTTGGAGGAAGAGCTTTTAGACGAATGTTCCTTCGAAGAGCCTTTGGAGGAAGAGCTCTTTGAGGATTCTGTTCGAGAGGCTTTGGGCTTCGAGGGTGTATCTTTGGTCGGCGACGATGACGACGACTTCTTCTTTGGTGTTGCCGTCTTTGAAGAATCGGATTTCGATCGCTTCGCCTTTGGCGTTGCCGGCGGCGAGGTATCAGGGAATGCGCCGATGAGATCCGCAACCTTGCTCGATACCGCAGCTTTCGCTGACGATGCGCCGCGATTTTCCGAAGTCGATTTAGACGATTGCGATGTCTTTGAGGTGGTCGCAGGCTTGGGCGATGCGACGTCCTTCGCCGACACGGTTTTAGAGGTTCGGGAGGACTTCGATGTCGCGGCTTTGCTGGATGTTGGCTTTGTCGGCGTGGCCTTTGATGGGAGTTCCACGACAGGCGCAATGGGCGTCGACGAAGTCAACTGCCCATTTGCGATTTGCATCGCTCTTTCTTTGACGCTCATGAACATGTTGAATCTGACAGACGGAGGTGATGGACAGCGCCATGATTTCAGGGCCGGCGGGCTTGTTTTAATAGAAACTGATGGAACCTGGAAATAGGCAGACAGACGCACATGCCAGCATGCGCCTCGCTGACGGGAGACTTATTTCACCAGTTGCCACCATCCTCAGGAGAAGTCATCTCGGGAGAGGTCATCTCAGGAGAGTTTACCTCACCCGGCGCACGGATCGCTGACTACCCCCAATGCGTGGCGGTGCATCGTTTGTGGCGCCAGCACGATTCTGGTCGTGACTCCGCCTCTAACCTCTTCTTGCACATGCCATAAACGGCTATTGGTCACTTTCACTTCACCAGCAAAGGTTATTTGGGCTCTGTTGATTTGTCGTTCCTACCATGCCGTTCCCATTCGCTTAGGAGTTCACAGTGCTGCTGAAGTCGCCGACAGGCACGCGTTTTTGAGGAGAGGTCTTACTCGTGGCCCTCCTCCGAAGACTTAGCGAAGGTAAGTAGGGGGGTCACGAGGAGAGGCACAGGTGCTCAATCTTCAGAGTGGCGATGAATATTGACATTGTCGTGATGGAGTAGGATGGGCCGGCGACCTGGGTGTCTGTTACTCTGAGCTAACATGGGCGGTCTAGCCCGATTGAGAAGATCTGGTGAACAACCACGCTGGGAGAAAGTATGCGCCGAAAATTGGCTTATGGTAGAAACAGGCTAAGATAAGAATCAGATCGGCTAGTTCACATCTTTCTAGATCATCCCAATCATTCGCTCTTCTTTCATCATGATGTTTTGCTCGGGCGCAAAGGTTCAGTGTCTGTGGTGGAAATAGCAAACTATCACATGCTCACTATTTTCCCTTGTTCTGTACTGATTTCTCCCAGTTTTCTGTCGTTCCCTTCAATGTGCTACATCATTATCTACCAAAAATGTAAGACTAGGGGCAATCGTCACGCACCAGAGCCTCTATGAGGCACGACTGTTCAGAAATATAGCTCTTTTCGATAACGTACTTTACAAGCGAGTCGGGAATATAAGCGAGTTGGGAACTTTTCAACCCTCTCTACCTCTGCAGCGATCTATCTCAACAACGCAACAAGATAATATTAATATAGTAACCATCCTAGACTAAGCAGTATCTACAGTATGCTTCTGACACGTTTGTGAGTTATAACCAGTCTCTCTGCAGCGTGTACAGCGTGCTAAAGCCTACTGGCTCACACCTAATTGCGCCTTGCCTTGACGCGTTTCCCTATCTAATTATTTCTCAACCTCCCTTTGAGCAATAATATCCTCTCCATCTCCCTTTGATAGAGTGCCTCACTTCTGAATCCACTTCTTTTTACGCTTTCTACGCTCTGTGGCTGCCTTATTTGCTTTCTTAAGACTTGCGATGCACTCGCGCATAAGTACAGCTGAGTGCACCATTACCTTAGTGCCTTTTTTGAGCTGATTAAGCGCTGTGATAATAGAGGCAGGTGATAAGCTCTGGTACCTCTGTATCCAATCATGGATTATTGTTAACTGAGCCTCTAGTTCGCACGCGTTGCTAGGTGTTTTAGCCTCCTATAGGGTGACCTCTAGCGCAGGTAGCGTTGGCGTACGAAGCTTCATATTAAGCTTTAATATTACTGCCTCTAGATTGTATAGGACTAGGCTAGCGCCTTAAAAGCTTGCATAGATATTATCCTTTATAGTTACCTAATTATAGGCAGCATAGAAGGCTAGTAGGAATTCAAGCTTAGTAATGTGATTAATGCCGTTATAGATTAGGCTCTTAATCTAACACCTATATACACGCTTTAGTAGTAAGAAGTAGCCTATATTAAGTAGCTGTAGGAGGTATAATAAATAAGGTAGTATATAGAGAGTAAAGATATTATTCTCCTTACAGAGTTCTTAAAAGTTAAGTAAGTAGTAGCTCTTATAGCTGTTAAAGATAAGTAGCTAATATACCCCAACCTTCCTGCCCTCTGTATACTTAATAAAGTGCTTCAGCTACTTAACTCCTATCTTATTAGTTATCCAGCTATTATTACTAACTGCAATAGCCTAGTTACGTAGTATATTATTGCCCTTGTACTAGGTAGAGAGGTGGTACTAGCTAGCAAAGATAATAAATAGTGGGATTGGCCACCCAGCAGCGTTAATTCCCTGGATTACGCTGACCTACTCACAATTGCCTAGCTGTATAGTCCTTAGCTAACTACGTCTCTCTAAGCTAGTGATAATAAGCTGAGATAATATCTTGCCTATTATAAAGCCAGCCTCATTAAAATTGTAGGTATCCTTATTATAGATACTATACTCTGCCTTAGTACGTTATACAAGCTTAAACTAGGCCTTTATAGTCTTAGGATCCTTATAGAGAGCTCGCTGGTAATTATATAGTCAGTTAAATCACGTTGTGAGCTTTTCTGTTTGGTTGACAAAGTTCCTAGGCTACTGCTTACTAACCTTGCCAGCGCTATGCTTAGTAAGCAGCTTATCTGCTATATCATATATAGTATCTAGAGTAGGCGGAAATCCTCGTGAATCTAGGTTAAGTATATATCCAACAATAACCTCCTCCTCTAGCTCTAAGAGCTTTTTTGAATTAGGCCTGCAGTTGCATTATAAAGGCTTTCTAGTGCGTTGGTCGCGCAGTATGCTATCTAGAATACTAAATGAGATTGCAGCTTAATGCGTGTTCTTTACTTACTACTAATTAATAGCTAAGATAGCTAGAAGGATATCTGCTTCATTACAGGGCAGTTGAATAGGTGTTGGTAGAGGCATTGTAGTTGATAGTTAACGCGTCGCGAAAAGTTGAGAAGTTCCTAACTTACTTATACTAAGGATCACCCCAAAACGCCTACTATAGCAAAGCGCCCAATCTGCATATACAACACTAAAACCTCAATAATATATAACTCTATTAATATAAACTCAATTAAGGCTACGCTTGCAGCTATCAAATTGCTAGAACCTAGAGAAAAGCTTATGTACGCGCAAATTGCAAGAGAGTATAATATTAAGCCTATAACGCTCACCTAGAGGCACAAAGGTGTATTAACCTTACTTAATATCCACTTCTAAAATTAGTAGGCTCTCCACCCACAACAAGAGCAGGGGCTCCTACTCTATATTAAACAGCTTACTACCTAAGGCCTTCCACCTATATAAGCTATAATCAGAAATTTTACCTTATAGATTACAAGGAGGGAGCTTGGAGTTAACTAGGTTAATTACTTTATTAAGTAATATCCTAATAAGCTTATCTTAAAATGGATAACAGGGATTGATAACAGTCGCTATAAGGCTGATTTATAGAGGAAGTATAGCCTATACTTCAGCCTCCTATCTAAGAAGATTAATTAATATTATATTAAGGCGCGTTATATCTATAATATAGATAAGAAGGGCTTTATACTTAGTGTTATAGGTTACTTAAAGAGGATCTTTAGCAGGGTCTTATATAAGGATAGAAAGCAGAGGAGTACTATCTAAGATAGCTTACAAGAGTAGATAATGCTACTAGCCTACATCTGCGCTAATAGATCTTACCTTAAGCCTACTCTTATCTATTAGTCAGCCTTAGGATTAATACAGGACTTATAGCTATAGGCCCTTGATTATAAGACTTATTAGGTTCAGATCTCCTTATTACCTTCTAGCTGGATAAATAATAATATCAGTCTTATATAGCTTAAATAGGTATTTAATTGTAATATAAAGACTAAGGCTCAATCCTCCTATTAATTGCTTATCCTTAATAGCTATAGATCTTACCTTATAATAGATTTTATCATATATTATAATTAGAATAAGATCCTCCTCGCAGTATATCCTCCTTACTCAACCTACACACTGTAGCCTCTTAACATCTCCCTATTTAAGCCTCTCTTAACTATATACTCTAATAAGATATCAGCCTTTATAGAGAGGAGCTAAGGCCTCACATCTATAAGTAAGAGGGATTTCTTCCCCCTCTTCTACTAAGCTTAGCAGGCCTCCTTTAAGGAAATAATAATTCTAAAGGCCTTTAAGGCTACAGGCCTCTTACCCTTTAATCCTAAGGTTATACTATAGAGATTTAATACTGGCTTAAGCTCCTTAAGCAATAGTAAGTCCTTAGTATTAAGTGCCTCAAACTGGAGAAAGACTGAAGGCCTCCTATATTAGGTAGTCAAGGATTAAGGTAATAAACGAGCTCAAAAGCTAAGCCAGGCCTTCCACTAAATCTTAACTTAAAAGACACTCCTTAAGTATAAGGTTAAGGGCCTACGTAAGGCTCTAATCAACAAGAGAACACGCAGGAAGCAAGGCAAGCCTCTCCTACTTAAGGAGGCTGAGGAGTATCAGGGTGGAGCTGTATTTTGGTCTCTAAGGAAGGTTAAGGAGGTATATAATTGCTAGTAGCTCCAGGAGCATTAGGAGGAGCAAGTACAACACTAAAAGGCTGAGATAAACAGGCTTCGTGAGGAGGCAAGGCAGGCAAAGGTAGGGGAGAAGGAGATAAGGCATCAGGCAAGGGCTGCAGCTAGGCTAATAAGGCAGAAGGAGAAGGCTGATTAAGTAGCTGAACAGGCCTTACAACAAGCAGCTTGCAAGACTGTAAAACGACTCCAACAAGCTCTCAAAATATCCTAAAAGGGTAAGAAGCGCAGTCTCAAGGCTCCTGCTAAAGATACTCTAAAAAAGAGAGCTGTTATAAGGCCTATAGGGAGTAGAGAGCCTCAAGGTACTGTTGTAGGCGCACCAGCTCTCAGGTCACGACGTAGCCGCAACATTACTCCTTCTACATGATATCAATAGCTTAATATATCAATTAAAGCCTCTAGATACTGCCACTCAAAAATCTCGCGATAATAGCTATTATATGAGGCTCTACAGCTTCAAGTTGTAGGATTGTTTTGGTGTTCAAATCGGGCGCTTCGCCGTGGCGGGCGTTTCGGGGTGATCCTCGGTATTCCCGACTCGCTTGTAAAGTACGTTACCTACAATTAGGATGGCGACTTCAAGCATTTTCGTACAGCGTGTCCTCTACGTTTGGTCTGTTAGCACGCTATTTTATGCCTTACAAACCCTCTTATCAAACACAGGAGGGAAATGAGGCGGCTGAACCATGTCAAGCTATAAAAAATTCCACGGAGTCCAGCTGGATATCTTCGTGTTTTTCCAATCCTTTCTCCCTCCATGTCAGTGTTTGCTTCTGTGTGTCTACTTTGCACTTTCCAACGAGCGAAAATCGAAGCCGGGCATCACTGCTCAGAACATATGAAAATCAATCACGATATCGGCAGTACTGGGATGTTGATTAGTCTTCTACTACTATGTTTGATTCTCTTCTTGGTGTTGCTAACATGACTTAGACTTACTCCATCTCACCATAAATCTCCTCAAGGCACTACCCTCACATTCCTAGGAATCTGACATCATTACACCTGGATATATTTGATCGCTCGATTCGTTGTCATTTTTGCGCCTGCTACACAAATCCTACCTTTCATGACTAAATGGAACAGACACCAAAACGATGCTAGCAAGGGACTTGGGGCAAGTTGGGCCGGTTGCATGCTCATTCTACAAGCCTTTCCAGGAAGGTGCTGTTGAAAAACGGCATTCAGTGGCCGAGACTGGTAGCTGGACTGTTAGGTAGGGCACTCCTGTGGTTTCCAAACTTACTTTAAAATGCTGGCAAGATTTCTTTCTCCAGCGACATCCTGTCAGACACTTTGACAGGAGCCCGATGAGATTCTAGTAGACTATCTCTAATCCTTACCAAGCGTAAACCGGAATAAGAAGATTGCTCGATCGCAATCGCCCGAGGGAGGCTTATTTGAGCCTGAGAAGAAAGATCTATGGACCGCATTTTTGTTCTCTATCAAGATAAATGAGAAGATCAGAATTTTGGACCGTCTAGAGCGAGGAGCTTCGGTCGATCGCCAGGACGACGACGGAGAATATGCATTTCATATAGCGACTCGATTCCGGGATGTGAAAATCTTGCGAAAACGTTTCAATTCGTCCGCAATGTTTCAACACCCCAATCTGCACACCCTCCGACCTCCACTATTCACATGACCCTACACCACTGTAGTTACGTTCGGCTTAGGCTTGCTCACCCGCAGTCTTAGATGTAACATTAGACGTCATTAAGTTTTACCGGTGGCCCTGCAGGCCACCTGCGAGCAGCGGGCACCTCACTCACTCGCTTAGCGCTCGCACATATTTGAACCTCTTATAGGTTTTCTCATAATAACATACCCGAGTAATCGAATGATCGTGGGTTAGTATTACCATCTAATCTAGCCAGTTACTATGCCCGAAATCAAGATATCAAAAGAGTCCACGCATGCTCGCCTTTGCAGGCCGCATCACTTGCGAACCTCTCGTATATGCGCCCCTCATTGTTCCTGAATCATCATCCACACGATAATTACTACTTATAGGACGAGGTAAACACTCAAACACCGTGATCCCGTGGCCACTAGCTCTCAATTACTAGGGCCCGCAGGTACTCTAGGCCTTAGTTCGGCTGAGGTTCCTCCAAAAATCAGTGGAGCTAGTACCGGTGCGGCTAATCCGGCTTTCCACTAGTAGCTGGCACAATTGGATAGAGCGAGCAGGAGCGGCATTAAGGTGCTAAATAGCGAATATATAGTTGACAGAACGGCAGCCTAGAAGAACAGATAAGAAATCTGACATGCTGAGACAGGAGGAAGTGACAGGGATGTAACAGCAACGTAGCAATAGGGTCGTAATACTGTAGCAGGAACAAGAACCTTTACAACCAGATATCAAAATAGTACAACAGTGTGTGGGGGGTAGCTGGGCTTCACTGACAGAGAGTGGCTTGCTTGTAAAGGGAAAAAGGAAACAGGGGGTCTGTGCTTCTGTGCAGGCGATTTGTGAACTTGATCTGCAACCTGAGTGATACACCTCCAAAATACTGATAGCTTCTTAAACAGGTTCCATAAGTGTACGGAGATGAGGATACCAATATTGAGTTACAATATTCTCGGCGACCAGCCTCGATATCACCCTCATAGACCATCCTTGGCAATTTTCCGTCGCCGCGGCTTGGTTTGCAGCCTGAGGAGGAGGTTCTAGGAGAGCACAATCGTGAACGCGTGAGGCACTAGCCGAGTCCAGGTTGGCTATCTGGTATGAGTCGTGGAAAGAGTTGGAACCGAAGATGTTGGTGTTGTTCTCAAAGACGTAGCTCATGCCTATAGCATCCCCCCTGACTTGATATACATTGCCATGATTCTCGCCTTCGCGTCCAACAACGAGACACCAGTGAAGTGGCTCCCCTTCACTTTGTTTTTGTCGAACAACGAATAGTGACAATGGCGACCTTTCAGTTGCGATGGTGGCTACTGCTTCGGATTGATATGGCTCCCACGCCCCGCCAATTCGGCGAGAATAGTGGGCAACACCGTCACTCGTTGTTGCCAACTCTCTAAGCCCAACTCTTTTGATTGTGTATCCAGTCATGTCGGCCATCTAAAATTTATCAGCACTTACATCTCAGTCGATGTTCCAAGCGTCACTTACGATAATGTACGAAATTGGTCTTATGAATAGTGTGACTTTTGAACGGTGACTGGGAGTTTCGGGATAGTAGAGGCGCGTGTTGTGGTTTGACCTGAATTCTGCGGTCATGGCAGGACTTATATAGGCTTGGTCAAGTGATTGCCGCCACTGTGCCCTTTGTGGCCCGAGCGGGGCTTGGCACATCATCATATTTCTGGCTGCAGTGGAATTGGAGAGCCCCAAGGATCGTGCACCCCAAGACACGCTCCATATCCTTCCCGACTTGATAATTTAATTATCCTCACAACAGTTACTACTCAGACGACAACATCTAGCACGGTTACTACCCAGATCGCTACTTATACCTAATACAAGCACTCTGCCTTTTTCCTTCTGCAATGGACACCACTCCCGAAGATCATTTAGCAAGGCCAGAACCAAAGCATTCAGCGGCACCACCCCCAGAATGGGGTCCAGATGGGCCCCCGAACGTGATACTCCAAATGGGGGCTCGCATAACACGACTTGATGATGACGCAATTGCAAAATCTGGCAGTAGAGTACTGCCCCGTGAGGAGGCTGCTCTAAGGCTTGTAGGCAAACTATCTGATGTCCCAGTCCCTGAGGTGTTATATTCTCACTACTCTGAGTTGGGCGGCGACCTATTTATGAGTCTCATTCCAGGATCAACTCTGAAGGACCTCTGGGATTCTCTTGATGAGAAAACAAAGGAGCGACTCTGTCACGATATTTGGAGCCTAATTGGAAAGATCCGCCAGATTCCGAAACCGCCAGAGTGTAATAACTTCTTCCTTTGCTCGGCTGACGGATCTTGCAGCCAGGACGTGTATGTTGAGGATCTAAAATCTCCTCCTCAGCCTCTTGTCAATGATGCTGCCGTCCGAGCTCGGATATTTGAACGCTACTACCATTTCTATGGCCGAAGATATACAGAAGAGGAGATACTTGCTATGCTTCCTCACTCTCAGAGCTCTGTCTTTACGCACGGCGACATAGCACCACAAAATATTATGGTGGACTCCCACACTCACAAGATCACCGGCCTTATTGATTGGGAGTTTGCCGGTTGGTATCCAGATTATTGGGAATATTTAAGAATCCACAAGGCTATTAACAACAAAAACTGGCGGGAGTGGATGGACCGTACGGCACCACAGAAATGGGATTTGGCAGGTTTCGTTGCGGTGAGGAGAGTGTTGTTCTAAGGTTCTAGAAAATGTGGGTGGATGGAGGGCGTTTTCGGATGGAAAAGGGGTGCAGGGAGGGCTGTGCACTCTTCGTAGTGTTAATTATTTAAGACTGTGCAATCTTTAAAGGTGACAAATGTTGGAAATGTGTTGCTTTGGATGTTAAATACCCATGCTGGAGTCTGGGAACTCGCTCGCGATCAAGGGTTAGGGCAACAAAGCTTTTACTTACGGTAGAAGGAATGAGACAAGGTTGCACGCGGGAATTAGGTTCTTAGATCCCGATACGTGCTACTACAGTTTCATCAGAGACTCAAGGTCCCACTTTCTTCAATGTCCAGCTTTCTAATTCATATCCCGTGAAACTCCACATCTATAGACCGTTACCTTTAGGGTTGGCTCCGTACGAAAACTCCGTATCGTACGTACCGTATGCACACGTAGATCTACGAACCTATCCTTCACCTACCGTACGATACATTCCTTATCAAGATTTTGTGTTGAGTAATCGTGATTTTCGCAACAGGAGTCCTGGGCCACTCTTTGTCTCTGTCCTGCCTCATTCGACACAAGATTGGGAGCGAAGGTCCTCAGTACTTCAATAATGAGCAAATTGAGAAAGGCGATGACCCTTTCCAGGAGCGTGATATCAGACGCCTTGTAGAAGGGGTAACAATCGCGGTCGGGTTTGCGGCAGGTGATGCTACACCATACTGGTGTTAATCTACCATACCATACGTACAAATCGGTGGTAGATCTGCGCGTACGGGCAAAACCACCTTCTGTACGGTAGATTACCAGCCCTAGTCACGTTCCAAAGACAGCATGTTCCTAATACAGCCATGTTCTCAAGGCGGCCTTGGTCTTAAGACAGCCATAGTCTTTAGACGGTAGCATGTTAAGACGAAGCCACTCTCTTGGCAGTCGCACACTTAAGATAGACTCATTTTAAGACGCTTATATTCTTAAGACAGACGTGCTTGCAAGACGGCAATATCCTAAGGCCGTAACGCCTTTAGGACGATCACCATAATACGAAGTTTACGGCAGGGGCCTTAACAATGTGATATTAGAGGAATCCGAGAAGAATCCCTAGAGAGGGGCCCGAGAAGAATCAAACTGTGATCATGATTCTTAAACAAACATAACGTAGTTTATAAGCGAGCGGCGCATACAAGTAAGCGGCGCACCCCACCAAAACTCTTAACCTCTGCAGTAATCTATTTCAACAACGCAACAAGATAATATATTATAGTAGCTATCCTAGATTAATAAGTATCTACAGTACGCTTCTCACACGTTCGTGAGTTATGGCCAGTCTCTCTGCAGCGTGTACAGTGTGCTAAAGCCTACCGGCTCACACCTGATTGCACCTTGCTCTGACGCGTTTCCTCCTCTAGCTGTTGCTCAACCTCCCTCTGAGTAATAATATCCTCTCCCTCTGCCTTTGATAGGGTGCCTCGCTTCTGGATCCGCTTCTTTTTACACTTTTTATGCTCTGTGGCAGCCTTATTTGCTCTCTCAAGACTTGCAATCCACTCACGCCAAAGTACAGCTGAGTGCACCATCACCTCAGCGCCCTTTTTAAGCTGATCAAGCGCTGTAATAATAGAGGTAGGTGATGAGTTCTGATGCCTCTGTATACGATCACGGATCAGGGTTAATTAAGCTGCTAATTCGAGCGCGTTGCTAGGTGTTCTAGCTTCCCATGTGGTGACCTCTAGCGCAGGTGTTGGCGTACGAAGCCTCACATCAAGCTTTGATATCACAGCCTCTAGATTGTATAGGACTAGGCCAGCGCCTTGAAAGCTTGCACAGATATTATCCTTAGTAATTGATTAATCGTACGCAGCGCAGAAGGATAGTAGGAATTCAAGCTTAGTGATGTAATTGATACCATCTCAGATTAGGTTCTTAATCTAACGCCTATACGCACGCTTCAGCAGTAAGAAGCAGCCTATATCAAGTGGCTGCAAGAGGTATAATAAATAGGGTAGTATATAGAGAGTATAGATATTGTTCTCCTTACAGAGTTCTTGAAAGTTAAGTAAGTTATAGCTCTTATAGCTATTAAGGATAAGCAGCCAACATGCTCTAACCTTCCTGCCCTCTGTATACTTAATAAAGTGTTTTAGCCACTTAACTCCTATCTTATTAGTTGTCCAGCTATTATTACTAACTACAATAGCCCAGTTATATAGTATATTATTACCCTTGTACTAGGTAGAGAGGTAGTACTAGCTAGCAAAGATAATAAAAGGTGGGATTACCCACCCAGCAGCGTTAATTACCAAGATTACTATAACCTATTCTCAATTGCCTAGCTGTATAATCTTTGGTTAACTATGTCTCTCTAAGCCAGTAATAATAAGCTGAGACAATATCTTGCCTATTATAAAGCCAGCCTTATTAAAGTTATAGGTATCCTTATTATAGATACTATACTTAGCCTTAGTACGCTGTATAAGCTTAAACTAGGCCTTAATAGCCTTAGGATCCTTATAGAGAGCTTACTGGTAATTATATGGTCGGTTGAATCGCATAGTTAGGCTATCTGTTCGGTTGACAAAGTTCCTAGGCCACTGCTTACTAACCTTACCAGCACCATACTCAGCAAGCAGCTTATTTACTATATCTTATACAGCACCCAGAGTAGGCGCAAAGCCTCGCGAATCCAGATCAAGTATATGCCTAACAATCACCTCCTCTTCTAGCTTGGTAAGCTTCTTTGATTTAGGCTCACAATCACGTTGTGTAGCAATTCCAGCACGTCGGCGGCGGAGCGTGGTTTCAGGGACATTAAATGTAGCAGCAGCGCGTCGTCCACTCTAGATCTAATTCTGATTAATAGCTGAGATAGCTAGAAGGATATCTGCTTCGTTGTAGGGCGATTGAGTAGGTGTTGGTGGAGACATTGTGGTTGATAGTTGACGCGTCGCAAAACCTTGGTGGGGTGCGCCGCTCACTTGTATGCGCC
>ML977558.1:48126-276167 GCA_010015725.1 Amniculicola lignicola CBS 123094
TATAATTAATTAATTATAAAGGATAATATCTATACAAGCTTTTAAGGCGCTAGCCTAGTCCTAATTAATCTAGAGGTAGTAATATTAAAGCTTAATATAAAGCTTTGTACGCTAACACTACCTACACTAGAGGCTACTACCTAGGAAGCTAAAATGCCTAGTAATACACTTAAATTAGAGGCTTAATTAACGTTGATCTATAAGTGGATATAGAGGTATTAGAGCTTATTACCTACCTCTATTATTGCAGCGCTTAATCAGCTTAAAAAGGGTGCTAAGGTAATAGTATACTTAGCTATACTTATATATAAGTAGATTATAAGTCTTAAAAGAGTAAATAAGGCTACTATAGAGTATAAATAGTATAAAAAGAGGTAGATCTAGAAGTAAGGCACCTTAACAAAGGCAGAAGGAGAGGATATTATTACTTAAAAGGAGGTTAAGTAGCAGATAGAGGGAGAAATATATTAGGGCAAGGTATAATTAGGTGTAAGCTAGTAGGCTTTAGTATACTATATATACTATAGAGAGATAGGCTATAACTTATAAATATGCAAGAAGTATACTATAGATACTACTTAACCTAAGATATTTACTATATTAATATTATCTTATTATATTATTAATATATATTACTATAAAGGTTAATTAAGTTAATAAGGTAGGCGGCTTGCTTAGATAGGTGACTTACTTAGTATCTATATTACCTATTAAATAGACTTCCTTCTATAAGGTATAATAGGTATATAATAAGGTATATAAGTGCAAAGGTGGAAATCTATCTTCTATATATATATATTAGTATAGGCTTAATAGGGGTAATACTAAATTAGATTATAGTATTATTTATATCTATCTAGATATAGCTGGGATAGAGGTTTTATATATAACCCCCTACTAAGCCTTTATATAGGCATTATATAATAAGATTATATAACTCTATATAAGGGTAATATATTACCCCTTTGTTATCTATATATAGATACTAGCAACTTTTTATTTTTAGGTTCCTTACTTAATAGTCCCAGCTATATAATTCCCCTATATCCTAATATTTACTTATATAATTATAGTATTAACTTTTAACTCCCCTTCTTAGGATCCTTGTTACTATATAATCCTGATGTAAGGCACGTTAGGGCAGGCAATTCGGTTCAGGGCAAAATGTATGTATTAAGACAAATCCTTGAGGAGCCCTCAAGGATACGTCTGAGAATATATAGGATAGGTCAGGTGATTAGGGCCGGTCTTGGCCCGGGGCACCTCCGAGGGAGATCCGTAGGATCTCCGTTGGAGCCCATGTGGAAATGTCCCTGACAACTGCCCCCCCCTTTCTTGATGACTCGGCCCGAGTCATCGTGACTGGGTGTCAAACGGGTTACTCTTGGGCATCCATCGGTCTCATAGGGGGTCCTTCTCGTAGAGGAGCCAATTGAACTCTGGGAAAACTCCCTGTGGGAGAAACCTTGGTTCAGAGAAATTGCCTTCCCGCCCTTAGCATCGTCATTAGGGGACGTCCTGAGATCTTTATCGTTGACTTGACCTAATAAACGCTTATAGCGTAGTGGTGTACCTCCGCCAACGGCCTAGGCCTTGCGCGGCCCGTTTGCAAATTATCCTGCAGATATTTTTGCGCAGTACGCTTGTCTGCAGAGCCGGTTTGTCAAGGGGTTAACTCTTATATAAAGTCTACTAACAGTGTCTACCCCTCTGCCTTCTGCTTTGTTGATTGGGTGCATCTGATACCCCTGATCGGCGCAATGCCTTCCCGCCACTTGCCCTTTTAACAGGCCGCTGGGGGGGAGACTTGGTGTTTAGATAGTGACCAAGTTTCCCTTAGTGGTAGATGTGACAGTATAGAGATTGCTCCTCTTGTGTGCTCAGCACTGAGTGCTATTTGCTTATTAGGAGGTCCACCGTAGGTCCTCTTGAGTGGGCGACATGATGGATAACCAGTAAGGAGGCTGGTAGTCTCCTCTTCTAGTTGTTAGCTATTCGCTGTTTGCCTCTCAGGGCGTAGGCGGCTCTTCACCGGAGCGTGGTTTAGGGACTCAGGCGCTGTGCTTTAGATTAGGTATAAAAAGGTGTTTTCCGCTCAGGGTTAACTCTTCTTCTTACACCTTACTTTTTGATAAGCACTCTGAGTTGCTCCTATCACTGCCTACTCCTATTATGCCATCCTTTACTACTGTTCCCATTGGTGCTGTCCTTAACACTCCCATTCCATGTTATATGTTGTCGCTCTTACCAAACATGGAGCCGCAGCCTGCGCTGGTGGCCTGCTGGTGGGTTTTATTATTCCCGCTAGTGCCCCATTGGTGTTGCGGTGCATTCCCGCTGACTACTGTCTAGGTGCGAGCGTTGCATCGTCAGACTCATGTCCATGAGCAAGACTATTCCTGACGGGTCCTACGAGGGCTTCATCAAGGCTCTGTTGCATCCTGGCGAGTTCTGCTGGGTAGTATCTTCTACGTAGACTATGTGCAAGCCTTGTTAGGACGCAAAGGCTGGGGGTTGCATTGAGGCAGGTAGTTCTGTTTTTTTTTCCCTGTAATCTCTCCGCTAACGCCCTGTTCAGGTTGCGCCTGTGTTCCGTTACGCCGTTAACGTCCTCGAATACCTTCTCTCAATCGCTCGCCGCTATACCTCCCGCCAGTTTGGTACTGTGCCCGCTTTTCCTAACGATGCGTTTATGGCTGCCTTGCTGGCGAATGCTACGCTCTATAGTAACTAGAGTCGCGCGTGGAGCTACACTCAGTTGTTGGCTCCCGCCTTCGGTGCTGCTGAGAAGGAAGAGAAGCGATTGATTAAGGAGATGTATTAAGGTAATGTTGTGGCCTACCAGTGGGCTCAGGAGCAGTCCACAGACAACAATTTGCGTTGCTACGAGGTTTGTCCGCCCTTGCTCCTGAATCTTCCTAAAGAGTTTCCGCTGATATGCTTAGATGGGTATTGGTTCTGTGGGCCTCTGTCGCCCTACTAATATCGTTGTCAGCGTTCAACATGAGACGATCTTCTGGGATTCTAGCGGGGGTTTGGCTCCTCGTGAGCATCAATTCTACTACTATAGTACTCATGTCCCTGGCGAGTCTGAGGGGATAGATGCGAGTGAGAGCCCTATCAAGCGTAGGAAGACTCCTGGTCGCTCCGCCTCCCCAGATCTTGGTTTAGGCGCTATGGAGTTGTAGATAGATGAATATCATTATGCTTCTCTTCTGTACTCGGTATTTCAGAGCTGTGGTGTATTTCATTGACTAACTCAGTAATCTATGATACATAGTCTCCTCATTCCCAACTCGGTGAGATGAGGGAGACTTCTCCCTTTGCTGTGACTTCTGGCATGCTTAGCCTTTTTGTCTTAGGAAGGGCCTTTTCTGCCCTAAGGCCTGCGCGGCCGTTCTCCGCCCTTTCCCCGAGACGCGTCTCGAGGGGAGATCCAGTACTCATGGAGTACTTCGGTACAGTTTGTAAGATTTGCCTCATGTTCCTATATTACTTTCTCTTCTGGCCAGCCTAGCTATTTAACCTTGAAATGTCGTTTGGACGCGATGTCCTTATGACATAAGATTCCCTCGACCTCGTAGTGCGCGGCACTGTCCTGGTCTGGGTTATGGTCCGGAACCTCTATGGGTCCTGGCTGGAAACCCCTCGACTTAGGAGGGGGTCTCCATGGTTCCAACAGTGAGATGTAGAATACCGGATGGATCTATGTTATTGACGGGGGGAGATCTAGCAGGTATACTAGTTTGCTGACCTTCTTCAGGACTGTGAACAGCCCAAGGTAACGGCAATCGAACTTCTTAGATGGTTTCGTTGTCGCGATGTTCTTCCGGTTGAGCAGGACCTTATCGCCAGGTGAGAAGTGGGCTGGGAGGCGCTTTTTATTATACCAACGTTGGTACTGCTCTTGTGCTCACTTGAGGTTGGCAGCTGCGGTCTCCCAGTTCTCAAACCACTCCTGCATCTTTGCGACGACTTGCCGTTGTAGGTCCGCTGAACTTCCGGTGTGCCTGACGTCCTGCCATAGCGAGGGGTCAGGTCTCCGAAGCCAGTGTTCGTCTGGCACCCCATTGAAGCTTGAGGGCTTCGAGCTGTAGGCGAGTTTAATGGGGGTGAACCTCGTTGCAGAGTGTTCTTTGGAGTTATACGCAAACTCCGCATAGGGTAGCAAGTCCACCTAATTATCTTGGTCGTGGTTCATGTAGATCCGGAGGTAAGACTCCATCTCCTGATTCTGGCGTTCAGTTTGCCCGTCAGTTTGAGGATGGAATACTGTTGACAGATGTTTCTTGATCTTGAGGTAGTAACAGATATCAGACCAGAACTGACTTGTGAATACTGCTCCTTGATCGGTTACTAGTGATACAGGTGGCCCTGCCTTCAGGAAAACTTGCGTCAGCAGTAGCTCGGCTAGCTGCTGGGCCGTGATCGTTTTGTTCACGGGGAGGTACCGGGCATACTTGGAGAATCTGTCCACCAGTACCAGAACGGCATCGTACGTGTTGCCGTTGTCATCCCTCGACTCTGGCAGATCAGTCACAAAGTCAAGGGAGAAGTGCTTCCAAGGCTCAGAGGCCAGGGGGAGTGGTTCCAGCAGTCCCCATGGCTTGTGCCGACGAATCTTATTCATCTGACAAGGTGCACAGTAGCGGATATACATCTTTACGTCCTCTTTGAGGCATTTCCAGAAGTACTTCCGCCTAAGGACTTCCACTGTCCTTGCAACGCTATAGTGGCCTCCTATCGGGTCATTGTGATTCTGAATGAGGATGGCTTCCCGTAGAGATATGTCATCGGGGATCCACACTTTCCCATCTCTACGGAGGACACCACTGGGGTCAACTATCCAGTTTGGCGTGCCCTTAACTGCTCTACCCTCTTCCCGCCGCGTCAGCGCCTCATACCCGGAATAGGCCACATCCTGGGCTTGGGACTCTCTAATGTGGTCTAAGAGGAGGTCTGGGGTATCCAGTGCGAACGTAGTATCTCCAGACGCTGCTCCACGCGCCTGTATGTACGACGAAGCAGCTCCAGTGATTGGAGCCTCAACCATAAGCGCCTCGGCGCATTGATTGGGAGTTAGCAGCTCTAGATCCAGCTGGTTGTCGTGTACAGCTTCGAATAGGTCAGTCCCCAGAGGATCGCCTTGATCAGTGGAGCTTGGGGGACTGCCTAAGGGTGACGCATCACCATACAGACTCGTGCCGCGGATATCCTATGCTGAAGGTGCTGTTTTGGAGAGTTGATGGGAACCCGCAGGCCCTACTCCAGAGAGGTCCTCTCTCTGCGCTTTCAGCTCAGCTTCCCGCTATTTTTGCGCTTGAGCCCTGGTCATCCGGATAGACCAGATTCGAAGCTTTTGTTGGAGGGTTAGCAACACAGTGTCTCGCATTCACTGGCCTACTCCAAGTGCGAAGCCCTTCTCATAGTCGGGTCTTCGTGATGGGGCGTCAGCTGGATTGTCCACCCCTGGCTTATACTTGATCTTAAAGTCGTACTTTGCCAGTTCCTCAGCCCAGTGGGCTTGCTTTGAGGACAGTACTTTAGTAGTTATAAAGTACCGTAGGTTGTTGTGATCAGAAAGCACCCGGATCACTTTAGGGGCGTGAGCGGTATAGTGCCACTACTGTTGGAACGCGGATACAATGGCGTATAATTCTTTGTTATGCGTTGGCCAATTAACCTCTAGTCCTGAGAACTTTCAGCTCCAGAAGGCAACTGGCTTCCAATGCTTTTCCGAAGCCGTGTGGGTATCTTGCGGCTGGAGCATAATAGCTGCCATCGCGAAATCCGACGCGTTAGTGATGATTATTACCAGCTTCTCAGTCTGGAAGTGCTGCAGGACTGGGGCCCCTAGGAACTTCTCTCGCAGTTCTTCAAAAGCAGTGCGTGCTTCCTTTGGCCAGCTCCAGGGAAGGTACCACTTCGTTGGTCCCTTCCTGGTTGGCTTCTTCCCCTTCTTCTTTCCAAGGCTCTCGGAGCCTTGGTTCGGGTCTTGGGCGGCTTTGAGCAGGTTCGTCAACGGCTCCACCACTGCACTGTAGTTGAAGATGAAGCGCCTATAAAAGTTGGCGAACCCCAGGAACACCTGTACCTCTCGGTAGCTCATAGGCACCGGCCATTTGCGGATGGTCTGGACCTGGGTTGGGTCTATTACTACCCCCTCAGGGGTAACAATGAAGCCCAGGAACTCTACAGCCTTGGTAGAGAACACACATTTGCTTGCTTTGCAAAAAAGCCCCCAGTCTAGGAGTCTTTCTAGTACTTCTTCAACGTGAAGATTGTACTGATCCTCTTCTTTGCTGTAGATGAGGATATCGTCTAAGTACACAACACAGGTACGATCCAGGAGCCCTCCGAGGGCCCTTTGGATATAGGACTGGAACGTCGCCAGTGCGTTGGTGAGCCCAAATGGCATTACAAGGTACTCGAAGTGGCCATATCAGGTCTTGAAGGCTGTTTTCCACTCATTGCCTTCTTTGATTCAGAGTCTGTGATACGCGTCTCTCAGATCCAATTTTGTGAAGATTTTAGCTTTAGATAGTCTATCCAGCATCTCGCTAACCAGTGGGATGGGGTACCAGTTCTTTACTGTAACCTTATTTAGACCGCGATAGTCTACGCAGAGTCGTATTATACTATCTGCTTTGGGGACAAAGAGGATAGGGGCGCCTACAGGCGATTTGCTTGGACGAATCTATCCCTTGTCCTGTGCCGTATCGAGGTATTCCCGTAGGAGATCCAGCTCCTTTCCGGAGAGGTTATAGATAGGCATGTTGGGAATCTTCCCGCCTTCTTCGATATCAATAGCATGATCATATTCGCCGTTCGGGCGGATGATCTTTGTCTGGTTTTTGCTGAAATTCCGCCACTGATGATAAAGTTTATCTGGTACGTATTTCAGTTCCTCAGCGTCCGGCGCGTCGTCTGCTGAGTGTCCGTGAGCCTCCTCGGGTTGCTCACGGGACTGGACCGGGGCGAGCACGGCTCACATTGGCTCAGTGTTGTGCATGTCGCTTATCATGCGACGCGCAGCCACCTCGGGTAGCTACGACAGTACAGGGTTGTTTTCGACGCACTTTTTCAGGTGGTCTATAACATCAAGGGTCCAGTTCTTTAACTACAGCAGTCCTTGGTTCTGGTAATACTGGGCGTCGTGGACCTCGTCCCCGCTGGGGCCTTTTGGCCCCTTTGCCTTTCCAACCGATTCCCGGAGGAGTTCCGAGGCAATCTGCTCGTGGGCTTGATCATTGATTTCTCAAAACCTCATTTGTGTGGGTTGAAGGACGTAGGCGCGTTCTCCGTAGCTCACTTCGCCTAGGAGGTCTGCTGCCTCGACAATCTGGACTCTCTCAGGAGTACTCTTGTCGTCCCACCATTCAAAGGTACCAGTGGAGAATCGGATTTGAGGGTCGGCGGCCCGCAGCCACGGATATCCCAACACTAAATTGTATCCCGTGAAGCCAGCGGCCTAAAACCGCTCAGGGCCCACTGACTTCCCAATACCCTAAGAATCGTGATAACTCGTTGTTAGGTCGTAGGGCTTGCCAAGTTGTAGCTCGTTGTCATTAACGAACGTAGCTACTGGCTTTCTGTGGAATAAGCTATGCTTAAGCTTGGTCTTCTCCACTACCTGATTACTGATCAGGTTCAGCTCCGCGCCGCTATCGTATAGGGCTCAGAGGCTCAATGGATTGCCGTCGTCTCTTTCCACGAGGACGTCCACGGCAATCCGTAGGCATTTCCCCTTAGAGTGTTTCCCTAACTGCAGCCGGGAGAGGTTTGCAATTAGGGCTGGTCTTTTCCCAAGTCACCACGCGACAGCCTAGGGGTGGTATTACTACTAGTTGCCGCTGAACCTTGCTGGTTCTTCCAGTGCGGTTTCCGGTAGTTACCCCCCTGTCCCCCTTGATTCCTGTGGGAGTCTCGAGAGTCAGAGCAGGACTGGTCCTTGCCGGGTGCTCCACTGCTCAGCGTCGGGGTACCTTTGGCTCAAGTCGGTGTCGAAAATCGTGTCCCTTGGGACGACTTCCGGTCTGTCCTCTTCCATTCTTTAGAAGGTTTGGTGTTCTGTTGGGAAGTAACTCACTTCCCCCCCAAGGGCCCTTTGCTGGGGTTTAACACCTACAGCGACTTTTCAGTGGTTTTAAGGTTTCTCTCAAAAGCCGTCCAATCCTGAGTCTCTTGCAACACCATTAGGCGTTGGACTTCGTTACGTATAGCGTCAGGGGCCTTGGCCCATACGAAAGCGATCTTTAGGTGCTCATTATCAGTCCCATCAGGGTGCTTGAAGAACGAGCTATCTAGGAGCGACTCCTTCTTACTAAGTTGGAGTAGGAACGAGTCCACTGAGTCTGTGTCTCTCCAACTCAGGTTGAAGAACCAAAGATAGTTGTCAAATTTGGTCAAGACTGGGTCCTGGACCAGGGTGGCGGCTTCCCGATGCAGTTCCGTCCAGGTAGCGATAGTGCTATCTTCTACCTTTCTTTGGCATAGTTCCCTATGAATAGGGAACTGTATAGTGCTAAGGGCCTATCTGGTCCTTATAATCAAGTCAGTGACGATCTGCACCATGTCGAACGCAGACTTAATATCACGCCTCCATTGTTTGACAGCAGCGGCCTGAGGCGCGCGTTGTTCATTACCCAAACTCAGTTGGGGGTGAACTTTCCATAGTGCACTGAGCACTTTGGACACCTCCTCAGCCACGGACTGGGGTCAGTTATAGGCCGGGGAGGCAACAGCGACTGGGACGGCTAGCGCTTTAGCCATGTCCATCTGTCGTTGCAACCGCTTAAGCTCCTCTTAGGGGGCTCCTTAGTCTTCTGCAGCAAATAGCATTTGCATTCATTGACCCAAGATTTGCTCTGGTGTCATGATAGTGGTTGGGACTCTTATGGGAAGGCTTCAATCCGGGACCAGTTTGCCAGAGAGAGGGTTAACGCTTAGATTATAGTGGCGCACCGATCCGTCAACTGAGCTGCTAGGAGTGGGGACACTACTATTTCCAGCCTCATCATTTCCCAGTTGGGTCCCGCCGTCGCCCCGGTGGCCGTCCGACACCGCAGTGTGAGTGGACGCCCCCGTGCGCAGACCATCCCTCGCGCGGGAGGTGGTTGGGACCTCGCAGTTGTCGAGTTCGTCCCGCCCGTCTTCAGGGTCAACGCTGGCCCCTCGACGGGTTGAGTGTGGGTTGCCTTAGGCTCCCCTACTCTCAAGTTCTCGCTGGAGTTATTCCTCTTCATCATCGTCGTCGTCGTCGACTTCCGTGAATCGAGGCTCCAGTAGGTCTGCCACTAGCTGCTTGCTCTGCTGTCGCACAGAGCGAGCTTGAGCTGGCTTTGCCTTTGGGGGCATGCTTGTTGCTCAGGTTCAGTGTAGGTAGGTGACGGCGCGTCACCGGGTTGCTGGAGGAGAGTAAAAAGATAAAATAGATAGTTGATCACAAATCGACTGCCTCCTTGTATCAAGGAAAGGGAAGGATTTGAATTGTGAGGCATGTTAGGGCAGGCAATTCGGTTCAGGGCAAAATGTATGTATTAAGACAAATCCTTGAGGAGCCCTCAAGGATACGTCCGAGAATATATAGGATAGGTCAGGTGATTAGGGCCGGTCTTGGCCCGGGGCACCTCCGAGGGAGATCCGTAGGATCTCCGTTGGAGCCCATGTGGAAATGTCCCTGACACCTGAGATACCACTAGTATTATATATTTCCCTACCCCTTCTAGTATTATTATATATAATAGGTATTCCTATTAGGGCCTTCTCTATTAGTCTATATAGGTCTTCTCTATAGGTAGTTAGGTACTAATCTTATAGTAATAAGGCTATTAATATATAGTATTTATACTAAGGGATTCTGCAGGTACTATTAGCTAGTATCTATTAGTTAATTAAGAGTAATATTATGTAATAGTAGTATTTACTAGGGGTTTATTACAATAATACTAGGGCTGTATCTTATAGTATTATAATACTTATATAAATAGAAGATACTAATAGAGAGTAGTTTTAGGCTACTCTAGTATATAGAGATATAGGCAGAGTAGTAAGGTGCAAACAGAGGTGTACTCTATATATAATCCCCTCTAAGACCTCTCTTATTCTTCTTTCCTTTATCCTTATTTTAAAATCCTTAATATATAATTATAGGCCTTTTCCTTTCTAAGTTTTTATATAATATACTAACCCCTAGCAGAACTTTAAAATCTCTTATAATAGCTCTTATTCCTGCTAACCAGCAGCTCCCTACTAACTCTTATAATCTACCTTCTTAATAAAAATATTTGCTCCTACAAAAACATATATATATATATATAAATAAGTAACTTTAGTAAGTATTATAGTCTGAAATAAATGAAAGATATGCATAAAATAACTATAAATATAAGAAATATGTATAGTATATACTATAGGTAGAGCTATAAGCTCTATACAGGGCTAGTTTAGTCTACTAATACTTCAACCTTAATATTTAGCTTGTTAGTTAAAATAAGGGTCTCTAGGGTAGAGTTTAGACTCTTCTTTATACATATATTAGCAGGATTATCCTTTCTATTAATCTAGTAGATCTTAGTAATCTCCCTTTTCTTATATAATTCTTAAAGGGATATAATATTAATTATAAGCCTCTTCTTATTAGTTATACTAAGTTTAATAAGGTAATTATACAGAGATTTCAAATCTGTATATATTACAACTGGAATAGGGGGTAGATCTAGAGTTTATATAATCTAGAGAAGTATAGAACTTAAGGTAATAGTATTATTAAAACTACTAACTATACTATATAGTTTACTGGCAAGTATACTTTATATAACTCTTTTGCACTTAATAGAGTTCTAATATATAATATTCCTATAGATTTAGAAGTTGTGTAAGTTCCCAGTATTATATTCTTCAGCTAGAATAATAAGAAATCTAAGCTAAGAGCTAAGATCTTTATTATTAGTAAATAAACTATTAGTAAAAATGAATAGCTTTATACGACGTAGATCTAGGGGAATAAATATTAAGCTATAATTATAGTACTTAATTTACTATAGGATTTGTGCGTTTAAGGCTTTAATATCTTTATCCTTTAGTAGGACTATCTAGGCTATAATGGAGAGGTTAAATAAAGCCTCTAGTTAATATACTAAAGTAATATACACTCCTCTTGCTCTCTAGGTAACATACTACTATATTATATCTAGAGATAAGGGGTTAATTGCGTAAAGGTTCTTGGATTACCCTTTTTAGGTTAGTATAACCTTACTATTAACTAGTATAATCTTCCCACTATTAAACTTAATAGGCTGTTTACTTAATAGGATAGTTTTAGGCTTTATATAGAAGTTTACCTTTGCTAGTTCTTCTTCTTCCCTTTATATAAAAGCTAGTATAATAATACTTAATATATTATTAGTCTATAGGCCTATAATACCAAAAATTATTATTCCCTTATTAGTAATTAAGAGATATAGATTATACAAGGAGTTAAATATTCATAGTTTATCCCTATAATAATTATAGTAGGTTTTAAACTAGTATAGGCCTGATTTAGCTGCTCTATACAAAGGTTATATAATTCAAAAAATTATATTAGGGGGAAGGTTATCCCTTATCTCTGCTAGGGGTTTTATATATAGTATATAAAGTAGCTTATCTATAGCCTAGATATATACTTATATAATATCCCTAAGCTTAAAGTATATTCTATGCAAGGCTATTAGTAATAGTCCTACTACTAGGATAAGTCTCTAGCTTATCTACTAGATTATAGGTAACTAAGTAAGAATCTCTTCTTTCTCCTTATCTAAATAACTAGTAAGGACTAATCTAGACTTCTTATACAGCTGTATACTCTTCCCTTTTACTTCCCTAACTATATAGAGGTTAAAGATACAGCCTTTGTAAATAGCAGGGTTATATTATAGGATCTTAAAGGTGCTATTTATAATAAGAGCCTCTATCTCTATATAATCTAATTCTTTAAATAGTTATCTAGGGGTTGTAATAACTCCATCTGTATAAAGCTTTATAGCTAGGGTATAGTTATCCTACTCCTTCTACATAAGGAATACTTCATCTATATATTTATCTTCTTTATCTTTATATAGGGGTTGCACTTTCTATAGGTATCCTCTTATCCTTCTTAGGATAGTTAGTTCCCCTAGCAGCTTTTTAGAATTTTTAGCTTCTTTAGGCTCTTTATACAGTGCTTCAATAACAGGGTTCTTCCTTAGGTATCTATACTTCCTAGGTTTCAGAGCTTTAATTCATATAGGTGCTGGGGGATTAGGGTCCTTAATATCTAGTTCTTCTTTAGGTACTATATAATAGTATAGCTTAACTTATGTATACTATAGTTTAATAGGTCTATTTTCTAGGTTAATAGTAATATCTTAGCTGTTAATACTCTTAATTTTATATAGTCCTTCCTATCCTCTATATTCCCTCCAGATTATCACTTTAGAACCAAGTAGTAGTGATAGGATATCATACGAGCTTAGCCTATTATAGGTGTTTAATATATAATTAATATTCACTTTTACCCTCTCTATATACAGTATCTTTATAGCCTTCTTAACTGCTTTAGCTTGTATAGTAATATCTAGGGATAGTAGTAACATATTACTAATCCTTGGATATGCTCTAAATACTAGCAGTATTAGTACTAGGCCATTTAGGCCTACAGTATTATTTAAGGCCTTTACTACTATCTGTAGGATAGCTTTATTATCTGTATTATATCCTAGTTTAGTATATAGGATATTGTATATATAATGCAGTAGGGTATATATATATTCAACCTTTCCAACTGCCTAGTAAGCTTCCACTAGTATCTACTTATATTCTACTCCTATAATCTTTACATAATTATAGAATTTATTAGAATTAAAGTTAGTTCCTAGGTTATGTATAATATAGTCTAGTAGGCCTTAATATATATTAATCCAATACCTGTAGAGTATATCCTAGGTGTCTTATATAGATATAGATTTAAGGGAGATTATAGCTTAGAATAATATATCTATATTAATAACATAGAGAATATCCTTTCTACTAATTTATACAACGTCTATAATAATCTTATAGTTAAAGTTAATATTATCCTTAATACTAAATTTGAATTGGCGTAGTACTAGGTTATATAATTAGTAGTAATAGTAGAATTTCTAGATTTCTTCTAAGGTAATATAGTTAACCTTATAGCTAGCATAGGTAAGTATTCTATAAAGCCTCTCTATATAAGGGTATCTAAAGTATTAGTATAGACATTGAAGTTATATCTCTATAAAGAATAATATAGTCTTAATCTTACTAATATTAAAGAATAGGTGTCCCTACTTTTATATAATAGGGATAGTACTATTATCTTTGCATATAATTACATCTAGGGTATTATTATAGTATACTCCTAGTCTATCTGCATCTACAAGGTATAGGAGGAATAGGGTTAGTATATCTAGGATATAGTATATAACTATTCTAATTAGATTCTTAATTTGTACAGTACTAATAGATCCTCTGGATCCTTGGCTACTAAAGCTAATATTAGCTAATCCTAGGGTCTAGTTAATCCTGGTTTAGGGGTACTCTTATATGTATACCTCTAGTTATACCTTACCAACTATAGATACTATAGTAGCACCTGTATCCTATAGTTCATCTTAGTATATTATACAATAATAGTCATCTAAAATAAATTAATTAGTAACCTCCTGCTTCTTAGCATTATAGATATCTTCACCTATTATATAGTAGAGATATAATATTATAGTTAGGAAGTTAACTGCTTATTTACTATCTTTAGGGTTATTATCCTTATTATTATTAAGATTCTAGTTACTAGCTTCTCCCTTAAAATCTTGTATATATAATATAATATGCTCCTCTAGGGGAGCTTCAGCATTAAATTGCTTATATATAGCTATATATTATTACTTTATATAATTCAGTTCTATACAAGGATAGTTTATAGACTAGTATCCTTCCTTATAGTATATAAAGTACTTTTTCTTTATAAACTCTATACAAAGGTCCCTTAGGGGTCAGCTTCATCCCTATAAACGTTGGGATAGGAATCTACTATAGAAGTTAGATCTTAGGTAATTAGAAAAGTACTTTCAGTCTATATAGTATACCTCTCCTAGTTCCTAGAGATATTAGCCTATCTAGTAGTCTATACTAACTTATAGTACTATATAAAGGTTACTAAATAGTCCTTTATAGGACTAGTTGTTAGAGAATATAGCTTATTTAAATTCTAGTTATCCTCTATAAGCTTATATAATAGTAGTATATAGTAGTTAATCTCCTTAGAACTATATCCCTATTGCCCTCTAGGCAAGTGTAAACTTATTAATAAGTAGTTCTAATGCTTTATGCAGTATCTTATCAGGGTTCTCTTTTTAGCAGTATATAAAGGTTAATAATATCCAGTTAGTATAGTACTAATTATAATTAACTATTATATTGAAGTAGGTATATAGGGCAGTATATAGGTACTTCTAGGTATAATTAGGTCTAATGTTATAAATATAATATATTACTGCATAATCCTCTAAGATATTAGGGAAGATATTAGAGTACTATATCTCCTGTATATTAAGGCAGTAGTATAGGTTAATAAAGATTTATACCTTATTAGCTAGTATATTATATAGTTTACCTATATAGTTATTATATTTATTCTAGGCCTTCTAGAACACTACTATCTTTTTAGGTAGAAGCCTCTTATTAGTATACTTATAGATTAGTAGGAGTATATATAGGCTATAGGTATTCTAGTACCTAAGTAGTTTATATAGGGTAGGCTATAGCTAATAGTATAGGGATAGTTATCTTAGTAGGTATAGAATAGGTAATAGAGATAGTCTATAGGGTAGATTATATAGTAATCCTTAGGGTATCCCTATAGGGGTAGGTTTATATAAAGGTATAGAGGGTTTAGGTATATAGAGTTTAGGTATATATAAAGGTAATATAAGTATAGCAGGTTAATAATTAGGTGGGATTATATTTGCCTCTCCTTGTAATATATTATATAGCTCTATAGTAGTATTATCTATTATTCCCTTTAGGCTATACACCCCTTTCTTCTCTATAGTAATCTTTAGTTCCTATCTAATTGCATAATTTATCTATAAGAAGTATTCTCTCTTCTATCCTCTAAAATCTTCTATAAAAGCTTATAGGGTATTCTTACCTATAGTAGTTATTATATAAAGGTTAATAAGTATATATCTAGTATATAAGGATAGTTAGATATTTAATAGGTTGTTATCTATATTAATATAATCTATCTAGTATTATAGTTATATAGTACCTCTTAATATCTTCTTAGTAATATTAAGGCTTTCTGCTATATCTTCGTATATATTAATATACTTAGACTCTTCCTTAGGTATATCCTTCTTATTATTATTGTTAGAGGTAGGCTATAGGGTAGTTATATTAGGGGTTATATTAGGGCTTACTATTATAGCAATAGTATTATTATTATTTTATACTATTAGCTTATTTATACAGCAAGGTTTTTATTTCATATAATTTGTACTATCTTCCTATATACTAGTTCAGTGTATAATCTAATCTCTCTATTATATATACTAGTTTAGTAGGCTTAATAGGTAATAAAACAAAGGTCCTTATTAATTCACTAGGATAAGACTCTATCTTTACTCTTGCCAATTTGTAGTTAAAGTTAATTAACTACTAATTAGTATTAAATGGACTTCCTTCTATAAGGTATAATAGGTATACAATAAGGTACGCAAGCGCAAAGGTGGAAATCTATCTTCTATACACGTGTATTGGTACAGGCTCAATAGGGGCGATGCTCAATCAGATTGTAGTATTGTTCATGTCTATCTAGATATGGCTGGGATGGAGGTTTTGTACGCGACCCCCTGCCAAGCCTTCGCACGGGCGTCACATGATAAGATCATGTGACTCCGCGCGAGGGCAACGCATCACCCCTTTGTTATCTACGTACGGACATTACCGCAAATATTTGCCTCATATCTTTAAGCAGCATTGGGCGGATTCTGTGTTGAGGATATACGACACTCGCGTAATCCTTGGGCTAGCCATCCGTCTTGATGCCATATATGTTGCAGTTCGATGCCACAATGCATTCATTGCATCTTTTCGAAGTATTGGTGAGTTGTACGGACATCCTCACATCACCTCATCCACGGACACCCAGCTCAATAGAGTATGAACCCGACAATTTCGAACATGAGGGATATACGCAGGCACTTACCAGGAACTGAGAGGACACGGAGCAAGCTGCTGGGAAGACATCGCCTCCGCCGCTAAAGCCCACCGTTACGAGGCCATAACAGCATTGATTGAGGACGGAAGCGACATAGATTCAAAGATCAGAATAGCCTCAGCAAGGGATGGCTGGGGTACTCCTGTAATTACGCATTCTAATAGCAACCGTTCCCAAGAGTTGGCCTCTCTTATACGGGTGTCAAAGAGCCAACCGAGAGATATCGCCACGAGATAGTCGGTACGCTGTTGCAGGGAGGTCATTGTGAAATTCTCTAGGTTTCTCAAAGAATGTGGTAGAAAAGTGCCGAGACATCCGTGATGAGGAAAACAGCCTGGAAAGTGAATGAGGACATCTCAGAAAAAGGCGTCGATTCATATTGGGAGATCAGGCGCCATGAAGTCTGAGAAGTACGATAAGCCAGGAAGGCGTTTATGGGAACAGGTAGATTGTCATTGTGCCTGGAAATTTGGATAGAAATCCTAGAAATTATCCACAAACCCAAATGTTCAACCAGCCAATTGTGTTATCAACCTTGTCCCAACACTGCCTGTTTGACAATGGTATCACACCTTGGTTACATCGCCATCCCAACCAACTCCGGTTCATCCCCCCCATCTTTCTCCTTCCCCGGCACCAACCCCCACCTTCCTCTCCTCAAGAACGTGACCAAGAAAAAACCGCCGGCAGCCAATAGTCCAAAACCCGCCACCGTGCCAACACCAATCCCAGCTTTTGCCCCATTACTCATGCCCTCCTTCTTTTCATTCGCCTCCTTCACTAATGTTTCCGTCGGAGTTGCTGTCGATTCAGTTGTGCTAGTCGCAGTGCTACTCGTCACCGATCCCCCTGTCGAACTAGTTTCCATCGTCGTACTCGTCATGTTCGGATTTCCACTCGCACTACTACTTGTCTCGCGAGCAACTGTTATTGTCCTTAAAGATGCCGTGCTCGATTCCCAAATCGTCGACACGTCGACCAGTGAAGTCTCCACCGTGCTCTCCTCCTCTTTGCCCACAAATTCAATCTCCGCGTAGAGCCTAACACCCGCTTGGTTCCACTGGTCAAGGATAATGTAATACCACAGGCCACTGATGAAATCGCGTTCCTTAAGGTTCCATTCGATGAAGGGCTCTGTTGTTGTATTGCCGATTTGGGTCCATGTTTCTGAAGCGGAGTAGACCCAGAGGTTTGTTTCCTAGAGAACGGTGAGTATGGATTAGCTTAAAAGGAAGGATAATCGAGGGGAAGAGAAGAAAAGAGACATACAATCCCGTCGTCGGGTTCCCATGTAATGTTGTACGTCTCACCAAGCGTATACACGCTCTTCAAATCCACGAATCTTGGAGCCTCAAACTGGGCCCGCGCACGCGCAACCAAAACCAACAGCACCGAAGCCGGGAACACCGATAGCTTCGAAAGGAACATACTCCGTAGTGGCAATGGACTGACTTGAAACACCGCGGGCAGAATCCGGTAGCACCTCCAACACCGAGCGTAACTTTGTGCCACCAGAACTGCAGAAGGACGCGGGAGGCGAGTGGTACATATAGGAGACGTGTCGTGGCGTAGTTTTTGGACGGATTGGCAATGTCAACCGATTCCAATGGCTTGTTGGTCTTGGCTTGGGAAGCAGGATCATGGCGTCCTGTGCCGCACTCTTGCGTCCCTATGAAACGTCCCAACCCACATTGCCATATCATCACAAGGCGATAACGGTGAGTATTGGTCCTGCTACCGCTCAGTAGGTACATATATTTTAGCTGGGTTGTCATTAGATGGAAATTTTTGTTCTGAGGTTCATCTACTAATGTGCTTGTCAATGTATAATAGTACCCTCATGATGATAATGCGAAGCTCCATGAATACATCTAATTAAACAATCTTGGATATCTTCTCGATTGGTGCAATAGTAGCTGCAGGCTGCAACTTGTGTGTGCGACAGATCAATACTCGAACGCTCCTTCAAACCAAGTGAGAAACCGGAGTGTTCCGTGCAGATGAGGCAGTGCTCGCAGTAAATCTGCCTCTACCACGGATAACAGCGATAATACCCTCCACTGGTGTTTCGATTCATCTTGCACCTCATAGGTGGTCATGCACTGACTCGGTTCATCATGCGTAGGCGTGGTGAAGTGTTGTGTCTCAACTTTGATCTGTAGGGCTGTCGTATATGCCCATCGGCCAAGCTTGTTACCAAGCTGTTCCTTAATCTAACCAACGCCCAAGCTCCTGTATTTGTTTGAACGTAATAACTGCACTCAGTTCCGAATCTTGGCTCAGCGTGGAGGAAGTGTTGTGAGACAAATCCTATTCGTTCGCTCGGGCGTAGTTTGGAACATCGCGCGGGAGCCTGTGACCCGGGTTGGTGGCGGCAACGCACGTGCCCGATGTGCACATTGCCGTCCTATTCTGCTGGAAGAGGACCCGCTAGTTGTCCAGATCCCAAATCAGATCTCGATCCTAAAATCATTTCCATCTGGTTCAGCTTGGCTTCTTGCTCAGCGTAGCCCACCTTGTTCTCTCAAGAGTAGTCGAACATAACATTTGTGGTATGGGTAGAGGGTGCCGCGAGTGTCGGTTAAAGAGATGGATCTGTGGTGCCCGGCTCAGACGTTTCCTCCATTGTGGCTAGTTATGGCTTTTGGCGGTATTCGGGTAGGTCCCCAGGCAGCTCCTGTGGCGCTTGATTGAAATGAGGTAGTTCTTGTGGTGCTTCATTGTGAGGCAACTCTTGCAGATTCTTTGAGTCCAACTCAGCCATTGATCCGTCAGTTGAAAATGTGCCGCTTCCATCCATCTCAGCCTTGGCATCGGTCCCATCCAACTCGCACTTGTTCCAAGGCAATTCTTCTCCTTCAACCGTCTTTTGTTGTTGCGCGTTCTCAACTGGCGTTTGACGCTGATACCTGCGCCGCCCTAATAGGAATGCTGCGAAAGCAAGCACACATGCACCGAGGAAAGCGCCTATGACTATCCCGGCAATCGATCCAGGGCCAAAGCCCGATTTGGAAGAGTTGGTTGGACGATCCGTGGACGTGAACCCCGGAGACGAAGGTGATGATGCCGTAGCTGCTGATGGCGATGTAGCCGCTGGTGGTGCGAAGGAGGGGGAGCTCAAGAGAGTCGATACCGAAGTAGCCCCCGAAAGCATGCTAGTAACTGGAAGACCAGCTGTCGATTCAGGCGCAGAGACAGAGGCAGATGGAGTAGCAGATGGGACGTTGAGTAAAAGGATGTCCGTTACATTGAACGATGGGCCTCCGTAAACACCATCCTCAGGACGATCTGTACTCATCCACAACAACTGATATTCTTCTCCAGATTCAAGATTCCTTGGAATTGTCCAAAGGTATGGACTCTCTGTCACCATTTCTACTTGGAATCAGTCTTGGAACTCATCGCTTTGTTCATGCACCCATACCAGTGATGTTGAATTCGGTTGCGCCGAATTCTGTGAAAGGAACGTGGAGTCCAATCGAGCCCTGGGAAGAAATTTAACATTGAGCCATTATTAGTAGATATGTTGGAATACACTCACAGGCACTGGCTGCTCCCCCTCCTTGAGCCATGCTACCCACGTAATATTATAGCTTTGCCCAATAACAACAGTCGAGGCAATTGAAAAACTTGATATCATCATATTGTCTCACATATCAGTGCGCAACGCGACACTGAGACAACATAAAGGGGAGCGGCGCCGCTTGACTATAAGAGCCCCTCAACCGCGTCCAATTTCCACAATGAAATCAGCCTGTGGCTGATTTCGCAATTCGGACTCTGGCAGGGCGGTATTTCCACATGGAGCAAAGGTTGATCTCGTGTTGATGTTGTTGTGATTGGCCAACACCCCTGAAGAAACGTGATCTGAAACCTGGATCGGCTGCGCCGCAATCCCAGTGTCTGAACACTACTTTAAAGGACAGCAACGACGATGCCGTAGCTTGCAGCGGTCGAAACTGTTACAAGAACAGTTCCATCCAGCTCACTACAACGTCCCACAGAAACTCAGGTCTTCTTCAGAAAAAATGCCTCACGATAGAACTGCGCCTCGCGGATGCTCTCAAGTATATCCTCTCGGGCTTCGTGCAGCATCTTTTTCTTAGGAGCTCTTCGCAAAATGCCTATTGGCGCCCATCGCTTGGCCGCTTCCTTGATGCTGCTAACGTCCAGAATCCGGTAGTGCAGATGATCAGTCACAATGTTGTATGGAGGCTTGACCAGGAACGACTTGTCGGCATGAACAGAGTTGCCAGCTAGCAGAGCCGTGCGAGGTTCGGGCACATATTTCTTGATGTACTGCAGCAAGCCCTCTGCGGCGTCCTCTGCAGTCGTGGAGGAGAACATGCAAGCTTCGGTAAGACCAGATTGGCCATGGTGTTTTGTGCACCATTCTCCCATGCGGTCCAGCTCTTCTGTGCTATGGGAAATGATAGCTTCAAACCCGGTCTCGTCTAGAATATTCAGATCGTGGTCTGTGATGAAGCAGGCAAAGGACATGATGGTATCCGTGTCTGGGTCCAGCCCCGTCATCTGAACGCATGAGCTGAGCGCTTTGAACATGCTCGGAATCGACACCTTACCTCACAGTCGATCCACACGAGCGGATCCTTTGAGCTTGAAACCATGTTGGCGATACCACGTGGAAGCTGTGTTGTGGTGGGGTTGACGAGTGGTGAGGGGGGCGAATCGGGAAGGCGGGCTAGTGGTGTGGTCAAAGCGTCCGCGTCGCGCCAAGAAACACTCTACGCGACGACGCGTTCCGTAGCGTTTGTATCGACTCACGTCCTCCACTTCGTACTCCATCAACGTCAACACTCCATCCTTCTTTCTTGTCGTTCACCTTTTGAATACGGTGTTCTATCCTCTTATACAGAATGTCTCGAGCGGCCAAGTTGGCGGAGCTTAAGGCTCTGCGCGCTGCTGGCAAGACGCGCCTATCCACGTACGAAGTCGCCGAAGAAGAGCAATTGTACGATGAAGTGGACGAGGAGGGCTACAAAAAGGTCGTCCGCGGCCGTCTCGACCAAGACGATTTCATCGTAGACGATAATGGAGAGGGCTATGCCGATGATGGGCGCGAGGAGTGGGATGGTGACCATTCCGGGTATCGCTATGCCGCGACTGACAGCGAGGAAGAAGACCGACCGGCCAAAGGAAAAGCTGGTATGGCTTCTCTCAGATGATTGGAACTGTAAGGCGGATTTGCTAACGTGCTGCAGCCAAGAGGAAGCGTGAGGAAGAAAAGGAGAAGCAGGAGAAGATCAACAACGGCATCAGCAAGTACTTCAGCGGAAAGGCCGCTGCGAAGGCACCGAAACCAAAAGTAAGGGAATCAAGCATAGACCCACCCTGAGAAACTTCTGACGTATTGCGTAGCCCGTCGTCACAGCTGAAGATGATGCCTTCATGGCTGACCTCCTTGGCGAGGTGGACACCAATCTGCCCCGCCGTCCCGCACCTCGCATGCGAACCGTTAAGACGGAATCTCGACGAAAGACACGCGTGTTGTCACCGCCAGTATCGGAAAACCGCCCGAGTGCAGCGAAGAAACGAACAAATGATTCTGACTCGTACCTGCCCGACACACCTCCCGCACGAGACGACTTTGACGACGACGATGGATACATGCCCGCAATTGAAGACGACGTCCCCATGAGTGACCCTCTACCATCTTCTCCTGTGGTGAAGGCCGTGGAGCGCAAAGAAAAGCCAATGGTCAAAATCGAGGAAGAGGAGGAGGAGGAGGATCTCATGGAGGTCGAGCAGCGTGTCCAGCACACAGGAGTGAACGCTGCCAGCGTCAACATAGCCGGCAAGCGGCCAGTGCCAAAGATTAAGAAGGCAGACTATCCAACACCAGCGAGCTCCTCATCAGTTGACACTCTGGTGGCACCTGCCGTAGATGCCTCTACATGGAACGATGTCACAAACAAGCTCAACGTCACGAGCAGCCCTGCGCCCCTAACCACTAGCGTTGGAAAACTGCGACCCGAGGCAGCACTGGAGGAAGATGGAAGCTTGCGCATGTTCTGGATTGACTACGTTGAGATCAACGGTAGCCTCTGCCTCTTTGGCAAGGTCAAAGACAAGAACACGGGCACCTTTACGAGTTGCTTCGTGAAGGTCGACAACATCCTTCGCAAATTATACTTCCTTCCACGTGAGCACCGCTTTAAGAGAGGGGAAGCCACAGATGAGGAGGTTGAGATGAGCGACGTGTACGAAGAGGTGGATGCCCTGATGACCAAGCACCGCGTTGGCATGCACAAGATCAAGCCTTGCACTAGGAAATATGCCTTTGAGCTCCCAGACATACCAAAAGAGGCAGACTACCTCAAGCTTCTCTATGGGTACGATAAGACTCCACTTGCCATCGACTTGACGGGAGAAACCTTCTCGCAAGTGTTCGGAGCCAACACCTCACTTTTCGAACAATTCGTCCTTTGGAAGAACATCATGGGGCCTTGCTGGCTCAAGATTGAGGGAGCAGACTTCAACGCTGTCAACAACGCATCGTGGTGCAAGCTCGAGCTTCAGGTCAACAAACCCAATCTAATCTCCGTTCTCGACGACTCTGACCAAATGGAGGCACCGCCTCTCACACTCATGAGCATTTCTATTCGAACAACATTCAATGCAAAGGACAACAAACAGGAAATTCTCATGGCAAGCGCAATGGTCTACGACAACTTTTCGCTCACAGATACTACGCCAGCTGACAAGCTTCCATGCAAGAGCTTCACTATTATGCGTCCAAACGGCAACGCGTTCCCAACCGGATTCCAAGCAGAAGCTGACAAGCAGAAGGGAAGTGTCTTGCTTCGGAAAACGGAACAAGAGCTCCTGAGCGTGTTCATGGCCATGTTCCAGCGCCATGACCCTGACGTGTTGGTTGGACATCGACTCGACGATGTTGACTATAGCGTCTTGTTGAATCGTATGCGCGAGAGAAAGACTCCAGGATGGCATCGCATTGGGCGTCTCAGGAGGAGCGAGTGGCCAAGGAACATGGGCAAGGGTGGCGGTAGCTTCATTGTCGAGAGGCAACTAGCTGCTGGCCGCTTGCTCTGTGATCTGGCCAACGATCTTGGAAAGTCGCTCATGACGAAGTGTCAATCATGGAGTCTTGAAGAGATGTGCCAGCTTGTATTGAACAAGCCTCGGCAAGAGTTGGATAATGAGGCCGCTCTCAAAACTTGGGCTGCAACCGCAGGCGGCTTGATGAACTATGTCAAGCATTGCCAGGCCGATGCGTATTTCATTGCTGCCATCTCAATCAAAGTACAGATGCTTCCGCTCACTAAGGTTCTAACCAATCTCGCTGGAAATTCCTGGGCACGTACTCTGAGTGGTACTCGGGCTGAACGAAATGAGTACATTTTGCTACACGAATTCCACAAGAACAAGTACATCTGCCCCGACAAGATCTGGGGCAAGAGCAAAGCAAAGGTCGAGGAGGAAGTGGCCGAAGGCGAAGAGGGTGTCGACGCCAAGAAGAAGGACAAGTTCAAGGGCGGTCTCGTCTTTGAGCCTGAGAAGGGCCTGTATGACAAGTTCATTTTGGTCATGGACTACAACAGTTTGTACCCCAGTATCATCCAGGAGTTTAATATCTGCTTCACCACCGTTGAGCGGGCAGATCTGGTAAGTTCACTCTGTATTCGATTCCTGTTAAAATACGACTGACATCCTACAGTCCGAAGATGATGAAAAAGTTCCCGAGGTCCCTGCTAGTGATCAAGACCAGGGAATCTTACCGCGTCTCATTGCCACTCTCGTGAACCGCCGTCGCGAAGTCAAGAAACTCATGAAAGCCAAGGACGCTACTCCCGATCAGCTTGCAACCTGGGACATTAAGCAGCTTGCGTTGAAGCTTACTGCCAACTCCATGTACGGTTGTCTCGGATACACCAAGTCTCGTTTCTATGCCCGCCCTCTCGCTATGCTCACCACGTACAAAGGTCGTGAGATTCTACGTCGAACGAAGGACATGGCGGAGGCGAAGGCGTTGAGGGTCATCTATGGTGATACCGATTCGGTTATGATCAATACGAACGTGGACAACATTCAAGATGCATTGAAGCTGGGCAATGAATTCAAGAAAGAGGTCAACGACAGCTACAAGCTGTTGGAGATTGATATCGACAATGTCTTCCGACGTATCCTACTTCATGCGAAGAAGAAGTATGCCGCTATCAACATGGTACCTGTTGACGGCAAATTCGTCGAGAAACTCGAAGTCAAGGGTCTCGATATGCGACGAAGGGAGTACTGTGCTCTTTCCAAGGAAACTTCTACGTACGTGCCTTCTCCCGTTTCCAGCTAATTTTCGAACTAACATCAACAGTGAACTCCTCAACTTCCTCCTCTCTGGCGACGACCCCGAAACTGTGGTCTCAAATATCCACACTTACCTCCGCGAACTCTCAGCCAAGATGCGTGCCTACACCATCCCCACCCGCAAATACACGATCTTCACCCAGCTCGGCAAAAATCCAAAGGAATATCCCAACGGTAACTCCATGCCCTCCGTCCAGGTCGCTCTCAAGCTGCTCGCAAAGGGTAAGCACGTGAAAGCCAAGGATGTCATGTCCTTCATCATCACCGGCGAGAGCTCGGGCAGTGCCGAATCTGCAGCCAAGAACGCGGAGACGGTCGACGAGGTGTGCAAACATGGCAGCGAGCTTAAACCCGACATTGAATATTATCTGCACAAACAAATTCTGCCACCAGTCGAGAGGTTATGCGCGCCGATCGAAGGGACCAACATCACGATGCTAGCTGCTTGTCTCGGGCTCGACACGTCTAAATACCGCGTCTCCTCACTCTCCAACTCCGCCGCCCAAGACACGGAAATCCACCCTCTGGAAAGCCAAATCCCAGACGAAGTGCGCTTCCAGGCATGCAAGCCCCTGCGTCTGCGCTGCCGGGCCTGCGCAACCGTCTTCCCATATAAAGGCATCAAGGCCTCAGAAGGCGATATCGTCAGCCACGAAGGCATAAAGTGCCGCAACAAGTCGTGCGCGAAGACCCTCAGCACACTTTCCATCGTAGCCCAACTCGAATCCGCAATCCGCCAGCATATATCCGCCTACTACGCCGGCTGGCTCGTCTGCGACGATCCCTCGTGCAATAACCGCACGCGGCAAATGTCCGTCTACGGGCACCGATGCCTCGGTCCCAAGGGCCATGCGACTGGGTGTTTGGGCAAAATGGGGTGGGAGTTCAAAGAGAAGGATTTGTGGAATCAGTTGTTGTATTTGCAGTCTTTGTTTGATGTGGATCGGGTGGTGAAGGATGATGGGACTGTTGCGAAGGGGGCGGAGCAGAGCGAGAAAAGGGAAAAGATGAAGGTTTTGGCCGAGGTTAATAGGGAGAGGTTCGGGACGTGTGGGGATGTGGTTGGGAGGTGGTTGGAGAGGAATGGAAGGCAGTGGGTGCAGATGGATAGTTTGTTTTCTTTTGCGTTGAAGCAGACGTAGGAAGGAGATAGGGTGAGGGCTCTCGGATATTCGCGGGGCGTTATGGGGCGGTTGCATTGTGGGGGCATTTCTTGGAGTAATGGTTTGGTTATGAGAAGGGAAGGGTTTGGATGATACAGATGTAATGCGCTTGAATCAATTTCCGTCTATAACATATCCTACATATTGTGAACCTTTGTTTTCTTACTCGATGAAAGTGCTGCTTGGGTATATGAAATACATGACGTATACTCGCTCCTCTCTCCCAAACCATATGTGTATGGAAGTACCTCCTGCCCTGTGACTGAGCAGTACCAGACTCAACCCGTCTTGGCCGTGGCCCTCTTACATGCCTCATGGAACAGAGTAATGAATCGGTGGATATCCCAGAAAGAATTGTACAGTGGCGCAGGCGCCACACGAAGCACATCCGGCTTACGCTCATCCAGAACCACACCATTGCTCTCGATGAAGTGCAGAATGGAGTCCAACAATCCAGGGTTGAGACGGACACTGAGCTGTGCACCCCTCTCCGCCGGGTTAGATGGCGTGATGATCTTGTAAGGCGCCTCTCCACCTTCATACTGTAAAAGCCTTGCTTCCAGGTACGCAGTCAACCGTAGACTCCGCTCTCTCAAAGTATCGATATCGGTCAGGCCGAAGACATCCAAACTCGCCAACACAGCGGTCAAGTCCAATGCGCTAGGGTTGCTGACCTGGAAGCCGCTTGCGCCCGGGATGGGAACGAAGACGTTGTCCATGTTGAATCTTACCTTCTTATCACCGCCCCACCACCCACTGAGTCGGGGTCTGTAGGTCAAAGTCTTGTCGAGAATGCCGTTCTCTGCTTTTGCGCTTTCTTCGTCGTTTGAGGGGGACTCTTCGACTTGGCCGTGTCGGTCGTGGACGAAGAGACCGCCGATGGTGCCTGGGCCGCCGTTCAGGTACTTGTAGTTGCACCATGCTGCGAAGTCGACGTTCCAGTCGTGGAGCTTGACGGGAACGTTGCCGACGGCGTGGGCGAGGTCCCAGCCGATAGGGATGTTGAGGGAGTGGCAGTGACGCGTGATCAGCTCGATGTCGAAGTATTGTCCCGAGTAGAACTGGATTCCAGGGAGCAGGACAAGGGCGGTGGTTGCGGCATGCTCAGAGATGACTGAGAGAATGTGGTCGCTAGAGAGATAGGGATCGGTCGGAGAAGGCGGTGTAATAGTCACAAGAGCCGATGGAGGCAAGTTGTGGTGCGCGATTTGAGACATGGCCGCATACTAAGCCCGTGTTAGCTGATGTCTCGGGGACTCTGACATCGGGATTCAAGGTGTGCTCACGTGGTCGCTGGGAAATGCCTTTCCCTCGATGATGATCTTGTACCGGTCCTTTGTTGGGCGGTAGAAACTCGCCATCAGGAAATGAAGATTCGCAGTCAGTGTCTCCATGACCACGACTTCGCTAGGGAGCGCTCCAACAAGTTTGGACGTCTGGTCCTTGAGCGCGTCATCCATATCCAGCCATGGCGGGTGGCCATCCTCATACTGTGTGAAGTGTCCAAACACGCCCTTCGAGGCCCAGGTGTCGAGATATCGGGAGATGTACTCTCTTGTCCGCTTTGGCTGCAGTCCTAATGAATTGCCACAGAAATATATCGATTCTTCCTCGTCTTCTGCTGACACAGGGCCGCTTGTTCCATTGGAAATGTTCTTGGACACTGGGCCGAATCTCTTGTTCTTTAAATCGCCCTTTGTTGGGATGATGAATTCGTTGCGGAGCTTGCTCAGAGCATCTTCCTTGTCTAAGGTCTTTGCGTATGCTTCAGATGTCAATTTGGATGCCTCAAGGCCAATAAACTGATTCTGTGAGTTTGCCATCCTAACTGCCTGTAAATGTGGGTGGGGGATTGGAAATGTGGAAGTGTGTTGTGCTGGCAGAGCTGGGCATCGGGCTTTATTTGCTTCGGGAATCAAAAGTCATCGGGCTGTGAATCGCGCCTGTGAATGCACCCTGCCAGCAACAACACGAGGGGTAAGCACCGACGCGATGCGGGGCTTACACGTGGGCTCTAGCCGTTTGTGGATAGAATGGCATGCCGCCCACCCATGTGCTTTGTCATCCAAACTTTCAACGTCTTGTCAACCGTCATCGCGACTCCAAGCCATTACGGCGCCATTCTACACGCATATCAACCACGATGGCCTCCCCATATACGATGTGTGCTTCCTGTCTGCGGGTTGCACAAAGACCCATGTCAAGGACTATCCTCAACCCCCCGAGGGTCCTCTGCACATCGCGAACATTTCGCACAACTCCCGCCACAGTGCATCGAACCATGTATCTCGACTTCCTCGCACCATCTACACTCAAGAAACCCTCCAAATCTCTTCCACAGCTAAATTTTCATCGACCAATGGCAACAGCAACCACCGCATCCAGTGATGCACGCCAAGCTCGAGCAATCATAAACCCTCGAACGACCGAAGACGGCAACCCCATGGTCATCTCCCTCTCCCCACGCGCTGCACATCGACTCTCGAGCATCGCCGCGAAAGATGATAACCCCAATTCTGCACTGCGAATATCCATCGAATCAGGGGGTTGTCACGGGTTCCAATATCTAATGGACTTGACCGACCTGACAAAGACACCACCCGCGGAGGACGATACAGTGTTTGAAGGTGAGAACGGGGCGAAGGTCGTTGTTGATGAAAGTAGCTTAGAACTGTTGAATGGAAGTACGGTGGATTACACGATGGAGTTGATAGGAAGCCAGTTCAAGGTTACAGGGATACCTGGGGCGACGAGCAGTTGTGGGTGCGGGACAAGCTTTGATATTCAGTTGTAGGAGTGTGTCAATTCGACTATCACAACTTCATACGATTACGTCTGGCGAACGTGATCAATGGCTGCAGGAAAGCACGACAGTGAGACACGCGCTGTTCAAAGTTCTTATGGTTTTACCAAGAGGAAACATGCAAACTTCGGCATGATTGCTAAGGCCCACCTGCTTCGCCTGATTAACCAAAGCTAAGGGCCGAGCCTCCAAAGTTCCTCCCTTCCTTCTATTTACGCTAGACTCACAAAACAACACCCGACAATTTTGACAATTTTGACAGTCTCGAGAAGGTGTGCGCCTGCTTCTACCAGTCAGTCACTACCAGGCCTTCAACAAACCCACCAGGTTCCGCTCTTGTGCTTCTTTCTACTTCAGTCACCCTGCTCAGGGCACAAGTTTCTACTGTCAGCGGCTAGCTGCTCTCTGAATCAGGTATCCTTGGTGCTCTCTAATGGTCAAGGACTTTACCACTAATAAGTTGCTCTAGAGCACAAATCTTTTCTTTCCTGAGGTCTGCCAAGGCGGAGTGAAGACGGTACTATCCTTCTCAGGATATCCCGTTGAGGTTTTCGTCGCCCTCGACATTTATCAGTATATAAAGGTAAACACCGCGGGCTACGCGGAGCCGACTGACCGTATCCTCCTCAGCCCTAAGCTCATGGAGGCTTACCTCCAGTACAAGCACGATTCAGACACGTTCGTAAACTGAATTGCTACCACCGGCGCCTTCGCAAAGATCGACCACCTGCTCGCCAACCCGCCACCTGACAGCAACACAAACGCAGCCGAGGGGAGCCTAAAAGGCAAAGCTCAAGCAGAAGCAAAGAAAGCAGCGAATACAGAGACCTCTGTTCCAACAGAATATGTCCCTGTCGACTCCTCCCCCAAGCTAGCCAACATAGTGGTGACTAAGCCGGACCGTGTATGGCGGGAAATAATATACATTCTTCAAGATGTGATCACGGCACGAAAGAAGTGCGCCAATTTCTTTTGTAAGACCTCTTTCATTGCTAGTTTAACAAAGCGGCTTTTAGTGCTCTAGGAAGTCATTTGTCGCTGTTGAGCCGCTGTGATTTAGAAATGATCTCCTTGTGTTAGACGGCTTGGTGCTCCATGTAGTGGTTAGTCCCGCCCAACACCGCGGCGAGGACGATGCCCCCAGGATGACGTTTTCAACCCTAATAGGCCACCATGGCCACCCGAGGAACTTATTTCCCTGAGGACTCCTACTCTTACTAACCTTGTGGGGAGTTGCTCTGTGGCACTCGTGTCCGTGATCTCCAATTCCCACTTCTTACGGGGAAGCGCTAATTCTTCCAAAATTTGCTTCAAGGTCAATGTCGCCCTGAAGTCGCGGCTCATGCTGATACTGGGGCTGTTACGACCCGGCCGGCAGGGCTTGACCACTTATGGTCCTGATTCATGTTTGATGCCACAGTAGCATGCCACGTGGGATCTGCTCGCTCCGGTCTCGGTTCAGATGAAAGGCGAGACGGGTTGCAATCCTTCAATCGGGTGTTCTAGGACGTATCTACCACGTGAGGCCTTCAGACTACTGACGATTCGATGTGCTGTCAGACCTGCCACGCGAGGGGCCTTCCCGTATGAGAATGAAGAAAATGAACGTTCTAGATTGTGCGGCTTGCAATGTGAGCAATGACATCTACCAAAATATTGAATTGCTGTGCTGGGGCACTGAAAGGTTCTCAGGGATAAGACTATATACAGACAGAGAAGGGCTTAGCCATCGCCCAGACAACACTCTCCAGCCCTCTCTGGGCCCGTGATCAGGTTGCAATTAGGTACCCTGTTTGACCGAGATGATAGTAGTTAGGCTAGGGCGAAGCATCGTTCTTCCCTTGAGCGTCTGTTTTCACCCACTAGTTAAGGGTGTATAAGTATTCATCTGGATACTAAGTTAGAGAGGAACTTTGCGCAGCAACCTAACGACATGGGCAATATTCTCAGAACGGATTTTCTCACCTCCATATATAGCCCCTCCGCCTGCTCGTTCCCATGATGTACCATAGACGACAGCGCAAGACCAATTAGCCGCGTCGTTTGAATCATTAGATTGTACCATAAACATCCGGCAGCCTGACGCTTGGTCGCATAACACTGCGCACTTGGTTATTGGACATAGCGGATCAACATTACCAGCACATCCGACACTCGGCTGGTCAAAACTCTCAAGGATGACAAACCACTCGGCAGGACTGCCTGCACAGGTAGAAGCTTGCAGAGCGTATGTGCGAGGAGACCCAGGAGAACTGTAACTCTGGGGAGGAGGAGAGCCTGGAATGTTTAGTAACTGAATTTGTATAGAGGATCGTTGGTTTCAAATACATCTGTTTACGCAGGTTCCGCCCGTACATAACGCGCCTGAATCACACTGGAAGCGCATTAGCGAGACTACCCGTCACTCGCGGAGTGGGTAGCTTCCATACCGTTTTTCCACAAGTTCCACAATTTTGCTTGTCGGTATTATAGTTTGGACAAGCACCGTTGCATTGCGGTCTGCCGGAATTCGAACACGTACACTGACCTGCTGAACAAGTTGTACCAATGGGACACTATAACGGTTAGATCACATGTCAGTGGACGCGATGATATGCAAACCATGCCAAACCATACCTAAATATTACAGTTACCACAGTTTTGGGAATCGGTTTGCGTGTTTTTGCAACCAGTACTACATTGGGTCTGGCCTGCTGCGCACCCGCAATGGCCTAATAAGCACAGAGTACCTTGGGGACACTATGGCGAGCAAAGCAGATGTCAGTCAGTGATGATCAGTGATAGATGAATAAAAGAAGCATATGAGACGCACTGTAGAACCACAGCTCCCGCAATTCCCAATATCAGTCTGGTAGTTTGGACAGGCTCCGTTGCATTTTATTAAGCCAGAATTTGTGCATAGACAGCTGCCGGACGAACACGCAGTACCTGCGGGACACTGTGGTGAAGTTAGCCCCATTCAATCTAAGCTAATCAGCGACACAAGGAAAGGAAATTGGAGCGTACCACTAGTGCACAAGCACCACAGTTGTTGTTATCAATGGCAGTGTCTTTACATATACCACCACAAAGTGCTTTCGATTGGGTTGTCTTGAGCGGCCCACAGTCATAACATGGCCCACCGCCTTTTGCTGCAAGGGAAGTACAGCCCTTCCCTGGGTTGGCGAAGTTTGCTGCGCACCAGGTTGCACAGATGCTATTCCCTTGCGCCGAAACCCAAGCAGCTATATTGCGTTAATTGATTTATGCCTGGATCGAGGACAGCAGTCTTGGACAAACTGCACTTACCGATGACAAAGAAGATGAAGAGATATTGTTTGATCATGGTTCCTTTTTCCGTCACTGGGGGAGAGAAAGAGGATGCCGGATTCTTGGGAACAACCGCTAATATGGGTTGAGGTGCGAGAGAAAAAAGCTCCGAGAACGAGCTTTAAGTATTTGTGGGCCGTGAAAACAAAGCAAATGGTAGTAAAAGCCAAAAACTTTGCGATTGGTTTTGATCATTCAGCTGAAAGCTAGCACAGTAAATTCGATAGGTTTATAACTCAGTAGACGGCGGACTAGGATCAAAAACGATCATGGTACATGCAGTGGTGCGCCAGCAGCATTGGCAAACTAGGACTATCCAATGAGCTGGACCAACTCTGCAATTGTAACCGATCCGACAAGTTGACAGTCTTGGCAAACATGAGTTATTCTTCAGCTGGTTTTGGTCAGCTGGATTTGGTCAATTGTGGCGTATGCACAGCGCAGGACTTTGCCAGCGGTAACTACCGCTACTGCAGGCACAACCATTCATTTTAACAACTGGACAATGTGAATCCTACAATATGTTACGACCAGACGCAGGAGAGAGAATTCTCAATGTCCACGGGAGTTCTACGGAAGAAGGACATGAAGTTGATCACTCGCTAACCAGTTGGACGACTGTATGAGATCACGTGATAAGTAATACCTGATTCGTGCTGAGGCGCTGACAATATATCGGATCGCTAGGAAGGTTTGGAAAACACAGGAATCTCTGTGGGAATTCAGAAGCCATCGAAAAAACCGTTCGTGCTACACTTCTAATCTCTCAACGATTTGACCACCTACTGAAGCCCGGAGTTGTGGAAATCCACAGGGATACAAGTATATGAGAACTTTCAATGTGAACCTTCGAAAGAGCAGCTCGACTTGGTGACCTCAGAACTTCAGAATGTCTCAGCTCTGAACTCACGGAGGCTTACAGTCAAACCAACAAAATTATGAACTGACCGGGTAGCTACCATCGTCGACGCCAATGCGAAGATCGATCACCTGCTCACCGAACTTGTATTAATCCTAATTTTATGAAAATCTACGAGGTGATAAACAGAGATGAGTTTTAATATCATAACCGACAACGAACAATAGTCTGCGCCTCACACCAGGTTTGACTATACCTACAGACTAGAATCGGACCTTGACCTTAATGCAAATCAGTTCCAGACTGCTGTCTCCATTCTCTTCACACCTACATTCTATCCGAAATGCCCTCCAATCTGGTACTCAAGAAGCTACGACCCTCTCAATAGATCGGCTTCATCACTGTGTCGTGGGGAATCGCTACTACACTTACCGGCGTCGTGCAAAACTTTGCCGGTTTAATTGTCTGCAGATTGTTCCTTGGTGTAGTTAAGGGTAGGTTGTTCCCAGAAATAGCAGGCCATTTAACTTTCCTTTACACCAAGAGAGAACTTGTACTCCAGATTGGTTACCTGTTCGTCTCTGCTGCGCTAGCTGGAGTATGTAGTGGCCTCCTTGCCTTCAGTATTAGACATGCACAAGGAGTTGCGGGACAAAATAGTTGGAGATAGATTATAAAAATTGAAGGAATACCTAATTTTGTCCTTCGCATCGCTACCTGGTGGATCCTACCTGACAACCCTTAGACTGCATACTTCTTGAGCGAGGATAAGAGGAGAGTGGCGGCTTGGCGACTTATGCGCGAGACGGGATATACTAGCAAGGCTGCAGGATTCCGCTGGAAAGGTACCTAAGCCTGTGTAACAGACTGGAAAGTATAGGCTTTCTGCTTCGCGCAGTCCAGATCCGACACCATGCTTTACAGATACTCTAGTGACCTGCTTTCCAACAATCATCCACGGCATTAACCCTGTAGGGTCCACCGCCATCGCCCAAGTCCTCACAATCCCTTGCTACGCCCTCAGGGCCACTACCTGCCTCATTGCTGCTCGTTTCTCAGACTACCAGCAAAAGCGAGGCCTGTGGCCTATCACCCTTGGCATGGTCAGAATCGTCGGCTACGCTATGCTTATCAGCGACTTGAGTTCCGGCATCTACTACTATGCAGGCTGCTTCCTTGTCGCCATGGGCCTTTACGTCTGCGTCGGTCTTCCCCTCGCTTGGCTTCCCACCAACTGTCCCCGCTACGACAGGCGCACCACCGCCACAGGTCTCTAGCTCAGTATGGTAACTGCGCGGGTATTATGTTGTCCTTCTTTTACCCTGCTCGCGAGGGTCCGAAATGCATCTGCGGACGTGCGGTGACGATGGCAATAGTTGTGTAGGTGTGTTTGGTGTGTGTGGTTACGTGGGTGTATTTTGCGAGAGTTGAAAAGCGGAGGGCGCAGGGTTTGGAGGATGATAAGATTGAGGGAAGGTCGGATGAGGAGCTGGCAGAGTTAGAGGATGACATTCTCAGATCTTTTATCCTATTTGAGCGTGCGAGTTTTGTCATGTTGTGATATGTTGTGCTGATATTATAAGTGTGTAGGATGGCTTGAATCTAGCTTAAGGCGGACGCGATTGGAATCAAATTTTCGATTCTGGAATGATTCGTACTCGTGTATCAGTCACCTTTTCTACTACCCTCTCTGCGCACATACAAAAAAGGGGGAAAGATTATTTACAATCCCATCCCCCGCATAGTCCGTATGAATCATCTGCATTGGGCCACCACACCGCAGCTCGTTTCCACGATAGAGAACTTTATCAAAGCCAAGAATGTGCGCTTGGTGGAGTGGTTATGCAGCGGCTGTGATATGTCTCATCGGTAGTCACCATCGCGCCGTGGGGCGGGATGAAGCGGGTAGACTTGCTGTGCGAGGGATTGGGATAGGCACTCTTCGGGCTCAGGCGGGCGCGGACCCGAATGCGTGTCTTCCCAACGAGTGCGACAGATGGCAAGCCTGAGGAGATCGGGAGTTGGTGGGGGTATGTATATAGGGGGAAAAGGTCTTTTCCGGATAGGCTCGTGGGTTTATCTTGAGGGGCAAACTGGAAGGGTGGGTTTGTGGCGGGTGGGAGAGTTACACTGCAGATAGGGAGTCGCACGGCGCATTTGTGTGCCCTCTTAGCGGCGAGCATGCGTCCTCGTTCATTTTGATATGAACGTTTATTTTGGGCAACATTAGGGGGGGAAAGGCAGAGGAGCACAGGGGGGGCCTGCAAATGGTGCACTAGAGATACAATATCGTGGAAAGTGGAGGGTATACAGCCCGGCGCAACCGTTCCAAAAGCTTGCAAGACACTGGTGATTCCAGTGCTATGTTTCTGCGAGAGTGGACTTGATGGCGTTTTGATGAGCTCTTTCAGAGAGTGTGTGTGTGGCCGTGAGGCTGCGCGTCTATTGCCAAGAATGACTATGTTTGGTGTGGATCCAGGCACCAACGCAGAACGGTGGTAGCTGTAAGACTGATCTCAACAATAGCTTCGAGTTTCAGGGTGTATTTGAGGGTGTTTTGACAAACCGTGTTAGAGTCTAAGAGTGGTGGTGGGTCTTTGAACGAGAGACCGGCGAGCATGAGGGCTGTGCTTACACATCTCTTTATTGCCTTTCGTTTCAGTTTATAGCTTTTGGTTCTGATATGCGAGAGTGCACCTGTGCGCAGTGCGCTGTGCGATGTGGTAGGTGTGGTTGGTGTTCTAATTGCCGATCTATCGCGTGAGCGCAAAGAGAGACATGTTCGACTATGTTTGCTTCAAGATCAATGAAACACTGGTGTTTGACTCTGCTTCCCGGACTGGGTTCAATATATGAATATGCCGGTCTCCATCCCAGAACACCCCACACTGCTGAATATCCGACTATCTGACCAACAACGTGAATCCATACTCTCAAGATATTGCGAACTCGACCTCATCGTCTCACCGCTATCTTGGTGCAAATATGGAGGCGCGTTTCCGTGTGCACGAATACACTGTACGCAACGCTCGTTTCAAATCCTATGCTCTGCGCCTCCAGGAAGAAGATACCAAGAAGATGGAACTGATCTTCATCAACGACCACTTCAAAGTTATGACCGAGGACATGTCTCATTCGAAGATGCCTGGCCGATTTTGCGGATACGTTCAAGCCGCCAACTTAGGACGCTTCACCAAAATTGCGGAAACCACTCCAGTCGACGAGCGCAAGGAGTACGACGGTTCTGTCCGATCTCGCTCATGGAGGACCAAAGTCATCGAAACGGCTCTGGCGGATGAATGCCTCTTTCAAGAGTCTGCAGAGTCTGCAGGGCAGGGTTACTTGTAAGTATTATTTACATCAGCGGCGGTAGATAGAGGCTTACAAGGATCCATGTAGCGAACCAAGCATCGATAATCCTCGCGATCCGCAGATCGAAAACACTACACAGCAGACTGGGATGAAACGTCCCTGGGCCAATATCTGTGCAACAATGTGAATTTGCACCCCTATCACAGCTGAATATAGCGGCTGAGGCGTTGCCGGATCGAGAGGCTCTGGGGTAGTGGTGGTCGGAGGCGGGGTAGAGACAAAAAGATTGTCCGGGGTTCTGAGTTCACTTTCTGTCTTATTTCCTAAGCCATTGTGCATTGAGAACATAGAGAGAAGGCTCTATTAGAGTTGCCATTACAGAGCGGCCTCACAATGGGCATTTCATATTGTATCTCAATCAGTTTTTCTTCTCGCAAATAGAAGCCTATCTCTACCAACGCAGACATTTCTCTAGATTAAACCTCCGAATACTTCGCAGCATTTCTGATAGAAGATTGCTTCAGAGTAAGGGAAAGGTTGAATCCCTTTCCCTACCCCCGATAATGCAAAATCGTCTATCCCGCCATAGCGTCGCGGCAAGGTTGTCATCAACGCAGCGACTTCGGCCCAGGCAGGCAACCAGCTCAAAGTCTCCCAGTCAATCAGCCAAACCTCATAATCGTTGACTCGCGCAGACAGACTTTCCATCGACGCTTCAGAGTGTTTTATTCCGCTCTTTGCTGAAGGAACGAACCTAATATTACCCATGGTGATATCCATGTGGGTGAGCTTGGGCTCTCGACTGCTGGGCGTCGCTTTGCCGAATTCCGAAAAGAAGATCGACGAGTAGAGCTGCATAGCTGGAAAAATTTCGTCCTCGGGGTGCTTAAGTAGTCGGCCTATAGCATTAACCTCGAACGTCCTGTAGACTTGATCAATAAACGCCTAGAAGTGACAGTACAATTAGTGAAAGTTCCCATTTTTGTATTCGTCCTCAAGAGGCTGCTTACTTCGTACGAGTAGAACGGTCCCGGAGTGTCAGTACTCCGATACTTTGTGAAAGGCATCCCCGGCCGATACCCCCTCCCATCGACGCTGCCGTAATAGGCAGGATCCGGAGGGGCGACCGACCGGAGCAATTTTACCTCCGCCGCAAGTTTTTCAAAGAGCTTGGTCTGCACTGAGGCATCAAGCTGTAGCCACTCGTCCTCATCCAGGGTCAGGCCAGGAAGGAAGTCGGTGACTAGATAGTGCATAGACTGTGATCTAGCACGGACGTCATCGCGATCGCAGAAAGGATTAGATCCAGTGGCTGAAAACAGTGCGTAGACACGAGGCGTCTTAATTGGGTGTTGCTGCAAATATACGAGATTATCTGCCTCCTGGATGTGTTTCGTCAGGCCTGTGCTATAATCCGCTTTTTGAACGACACGTGACGTACCTGAAACAGCCTCATTGTCGTACCGACCTTTACGGCGTAAACGTTGTGAACGCGGACTACAAGAACTCCGGAAAAGGGTGGTGAGCGATTCCTATTAGCTAGTATCTTTGCAGCTGCTTCAATTTCCTGGGCGGTAGGTATAGGGGGGAGGGTCTTGTCAGGCGCATAATAAGGTAACGGCAGACTGGTCGCTGTGTCTCCTGGCGCAAGAAACGACGCGCCCCAGATTTTAGAGTCTTTCTCCCTCATTGCTTTGACCTTTCCGGGTTCGGTTGTGCCATAATGCTTTCGCATTAGTGCGGGAACGTTCTCCATGAGCATGAGGGGCGAGCGTGTAAGAACAGTTTCGCGGCCAGGAAGATATGGTGCACCCGCGATTGGGCACATGAAGTTCGTTCTTATAGTGACTTCGATAAAGAAATTTCCTTAAGATCGGCGATTAACGTATACTTTGCATGTGCGTTGTGGTCAAAAAGCCGCGCGTGATAACAAAGGACTCGACCCTAACGAGCATGTGGCGCCCATCAACAACGAAGCCTCCTGACAAAGAAAGCATGCAATCCCGTCGATATGATTCAATGCATGCGGACACCTTCGTATAAGCGACAAAGAAGATGGTATTTCAGTAAGCGCCCTCTGCATTAGCTAAGAGGCCCCAGCCTGACTCCTGATGGTTGTGCCATCAAAGAATTCCATAACGTTAGCTAAGCCTTGCAGCGGACGCTATATATTGCAGAGCTGGATTATTCCGGTTTAAGCGTCCAACTTCTGCCCCCTCATAGGTTCGTCCATTGCACAGAACTCCAGACGAGACAATGCAATCCACATCACCAGCACCTCTAGTCTGATCTGAAAATAGTAGGACATAGAAGGCTTAAGTCAAACTTAAATGGCGCATAAATTGGTGGAAGCAAGTAGCGAGATTTTTAATAAGGTATACTAATTACTTCACTGTAAGGCATATTATAGTAAGGAATTTAGATTGGGGTACAATATATATGTTAAAATAAATCCTTAAAGAGCTCTTAAGGATATATCTAAGAATATATAGGATAGGTTAGGTAACTACAGCTAGTCTTAGCTTACATAGAAATATCCCCTAATAACTACCTCCCCTCAGTCTAAGATCGTCAGACAAAAGATTCAATCACACCATCTTGCGTTGTTGTCTGACCATGTTCCACGTCTTCGAGCTGGGGGCGTTGAGTGAAAGATACCGCAAGCCTGCTCATGCTGGCCCCGTCGCCGACAGCAGACTCTGATTTACAAGCTCTTTGCTGATTCGACATCACGTTCAGGTGAGGATCTTTAAAAGCCCATCAGTGTGTCATCCACTGGATAGTTGCACCCAAGTAAGAGCGGTTCGCCACTGAAGCTTCGAAACAAATATGACCACTTGCTGCGACCTCCTTATTTGTGCATGACTGCAAAAGTCTCAGCTGATAGATGATTTTGTGTTCCATACAAGTGACAGACTGGTACAACGTAACTCTCCTGATCATGAAGCCTCGTAGCTACATTCCTTTAGAAAGATATAGACTTGCTTAATTTGAACAAACATAGACATATCCTACCCTCATTTGTGGCTTCGCTAAGCCTTGTGCTATTTGTCGCCTACTTGAGCAGAGAACTGAGTATATGAAAGGTGTGTTGATAAATGAAAGGGTGTATTGATATTAGATGGTACTATGACTATGAAAAAGCTCCAGCGATGGTTACCTTTGATTGTGAGACCAAAACCCTCCGCGGCTGGCACTTATGCACCATACACCTTTAACGCTTCATTCAGATACGTCTTCGGCTTTGGGCCAGGCATCTCTCCTATAGGCGTACCAAACGGCATTTGGCACTTGAGCTTCCAAGACGCCGGCACACCATATGTCTTCTCGACATACGGTGTAATGGATGGATGGTAATGCTGCAGGCTGCACCCCAATCCCTCGGCCGTGAGCGCTGTCCAGACGACAAACTGGTGCATGCCGGAGGAGTGCTCTTCCCATTCGGGGTAAGATTTTGAAATCGCAGAAAAGCGGGGCGTGAGGCTGTTGTATGCTTCTAAGTCGTCGAAGAACAGGCACTACAACGGCATTAGTTGGTATCCTCTGGAAGTAGAAAGGGGTGGGATCCGCTTACAGTTCCGTATGCGCTTTCGAAGCCTTGTATTTTGGGTCCTAGGGTTCCCATTGCTCCCGGTGTGGCTTCTGCTGTAATTTTGTACGCTGTTTGCCACAGTTTGTTGTGCTCATCGCCAAAGAGCACAATGCAGCGTGCGCTGCGCATGTTGAATGGCGAGGGTGCGTGCTTGAGGGCCTCGTTGACGATTTCGATTATGCGCTCGTTGGGAATGGGAGAGTCTTTGGCGAGCGCGTATACAGAGCGGCGGGTAGCAACGGCGCTAAGAAAGGGAGTAGTCGAGGCCATAGCCGCTGTGACGAAGTGTTGGAAGATTAGGATTGATTGTTAAAGTTACAACTACTAAGTTAACACTCAGGAAATCCTACAGATGTGCAGAGGAAGCGATCTTAAATAGTTCTCGAAATGCCTAGCTAAATATCTGTATATGCACAAGGTTCTATCCACGGAGTTTCAGTACGCCCGCACTCGGACGCATGTGAGCCCCTGTGGAGACCGAATCATTTTCGGGGCCGGTCTTTCGGCACTTGCCTGGCAGATATTGTTGATCCTATGCATGTAGTTCAAGGCGAGACTCACAGAAGCCGTGCTGATCCCAGCGAGGGTGTTATCCTCCTCCCTCCACAGGCGCAACATGTTCAGAGTGTTGGCAATGTGAGATTTTCACATTTACAAGCGGGCGGAAGATTGGAGTGCCAGGCGGTTTCCAACGGAACTACAAAGCATTGGGAGTGTAGTCCAAGCATGGCATTGTTGAGGTACCGTATGCCGGATCTTTCTGGGGTCGTAGAATGCCTCGCCCTGGCGGTGGAGGATTGAAAGGATCGTGCACAGCCTCAAGCTTCGGAGCTATGTAACTGCCGATCACGTGGAAGAGCTTTCTCTCAACCTTTAACGTGATAGACTTGTGAATCTCATGGACGCAGCTTTTTTCTTACTATATATTATTCTAATAAAACAAGTAGGTGATTTATTTAGGTAAAATATGTTCAGTCCACCATCAGAGTTTTTCAGCGTGTTGGGGAAGGCGCTAGGCCTTTCTAGGCTAGTATACCAGCCGGTGCTCAAACAATAGAAAGGATTGTATGTACGCACACTACAGAAATTGCGCGCATTCGTCGTCATACCCTTTCAACTGTTTCATCTTCATTTCGATGAAGGGCTCCAAGCCGGCCCGTGCGCTTTCATCCAATAACTCAACCCCGGCACTACCCTCCCGCAAGCAGCTGTCAAAGAGAACATCAATATCGAAAGGCTTTCGCGCGGCATAGTTGAACCAGAAACGTTTCGTGACCCACGACTCATGCATGAGGCAGGACAGAGGCTTCTTGCCATCTGAGAGCTCCCCTGCCTCCTCGATACGTTTCATGGCTTGCAAAAACTGTTCTAAGCGAGGCTCGTACTCCTCCACAAACTCCTCAATGGTTCGATCGCGAAGAAGATAGGAATCGGGCCCCACCAGAAGCAGCCACCAGGGCGGCTCAGAAGCATATTGGCTAGGCATGGCGTTCGTGAATTCGAGATCAAGAACAGCCTTAATACGGAGAGTAGTTGGATCCACGAGAATGTTTTGGGGCCGAAAGTCATCACAAAAGATTTTGAAAGGGCCCGAGTTGTCGATACAGTGCCTGTCCACTGATTCCATAAACAAATGGCGGGAAACATATCGATTGTGAGCCTCTACTGGACTGCTACAGAGGTTGCGCTGGGTCCAGAGATGAGTCTTTTGCTCAGACATGAGATACCGAAAGTATTCAGCTGCAGATGCAAACGGTGCCTGGGGGAACTTTTCCGCAGGGTAGAATGCCGTAGTTGCCAACTCATTCATGCTGTAGGTCAGGGGTCTCCTAGTGACAGACCAAGTCCCCGTCGACGACGTCTTCGAAATAGCTCCAATACGGTCGAAATTGAATTTGTAGAGTTGAAGCGTGATATCGGCGATTTGAGAGAACACCTTGTCTAATACCTCGCTGTCGATCTGAGGGTTCAGGTGAAGTCGTTTCTTATCAGCGGGATCCCTGAGCGCATCAGAGAGGTGAATTCCTTCCACGAAGTCTGAGATAATGAATGGTCCAAAGTTTTGTGGACTGTCTTCGGTGAGTCCCCAGCTGATCAAGCGTGGAACGGGGATGGTGGTATTCTCTTGGAGGAATTGAATGATCTGGACCTCGTTCTCAATTTTCTCGTCCCGAAAGGTTGTGTGCCCCGGGCCTGGAAATCTGATTATCACATCTGGGGTTCCGTCGTTGTACATAATCTGAAGACAGAAGTTGAAAGAGCCCTGGAACCAATCAAGGACCTCAGCTCCACGCCCTGGCCGTCGACTGGAGACAAATTCTGCAATTTCTTTCTTTGCCCCCAGAACGCGGGTTTTCCACTCTTCCCACTGATCATCGCCGGTTTTCTCGGCAAGCTCATCGAATAATGTCATATCGGTCTGCTGTGTTGTTTGGATTGGTACTCGAGCAATGGGGACTGAAAGCAAAACATGAAATGAACAACGCAACCAGCAAGACTAATTTTGATCTCCAATGACACAGAAGCTATTTCCCGGGTTCTGTTTAGAAGCAGTAACAAAACCAGTGCACTGTCGATGGTGGTGATGAAAACAGGGTAGAGCCAACTGATAGTAAATATTCTTTCAGCGCCACGGCGCGAGCGCCCTCTGGTGGCACCTTGCCAAATTTCTATCTATCGAAAGCGATCCGCTGGATGACCAATACTGCATCCTTCCAGCTCCGAGTGGACACGAGAGATTTCCGAGATTGGCCGAAACCTCCTATATGGGCAAGTTTGCTTCTAAAACAAACGCTCGCAGTGTGTGTATTAAGACGAGGGACGGAGTATCTTTGATAGACTAGGACCTGTGCTTTTGTAGTTTACGCAAACAAATGTGCCTGATCTCGGAGCAGAACAGGGACTAGTCTGTGATGATTTATACTGAAGCCATGATGAGACGTACGCCAGGCAATTACCGTTTTTTGGTTGTATCCCCTATTAGGTTCTATTCAGCTAAATCTGATGCTTTTCTATTTTCTCGTTTGTGAAATTTCAATGTTGGAGAACCAATTGAGGTATGAAACCTTGAATGTGTTCACAGAGAATGAGTCCTGCTCATCACACGTCTGTCATAGTGAGAGATTCGATAATCAGATCAATCGAAAACTCAGGCGTCGCCGTCGGGAAGAATTCATGGCTGCTATAGTTCATATGAGAATAGGCATTTGCCCCAATACTGCTTGCTCGAGCTTGGGTTTAGTTAAAGCCAGGTCAGCAAACTCGGCGATCAGGCCTCGGGTTGCTATGCAAGGAATTGTCCTTGAATAGAAGATGCTGTGCCCGTAACTACATGTTTTCACGCTCAGATCGTATAAAATAATAACCCATCCCTGGAAGTATCTAGGTTCTCCTGCTAAATACAGTGATATTCTGTTTGACAACTGGTCAACAGGTTGGTATCATCGAGAAAATTCCGATGTACATGGCAACAACGTCCCGCACTATATTGATAGCTAGCCAGTTGATTTTTCTTCAATAATTTAAAAGAATGGACCCGCCGAAGTGATCACCTAATCATGCTAAAGCTGCCCAAGGACCGACCACCCCACTACACAAGCTCAACACACTCAAAGGAAAGATCGACATCATAAAGCACACCCTGCACCCCATCTAGTCGACATTTATCAATGCTTTAAGCGATGGACCAGATAAATGGTTCTTGAACTAGCTTGTTGTCACTTCCTCACACGTCGGTACGCGTCTCCTCGCATACTCATTCACCAGAACTTCGCAATCGAGTTAGATCGCCACAGTATACAGACAAGATAGGGCTCGCATGCTCAAACTACTTCCTCACGATAACGCTAATATATATATCGTCACCCGTATTTTACGTTTCTCGAAATCAAAGGCTCAGCTTCTGCGTGTTCAAAGAGTATTTCAAAAAGCCTTTCCAATGTTGCGCTCTCTCTCACCTATGTGGTGCCATTTTACTTTGCCGCTTCCTCTGACAGGATTTAGTGGCAGGGGCCAATGAAATCTCTCCACCGCTGCCACCTTGGTTGACCTTCAAGTATGGGAAGAACTTTTCTTCCTTCATTCCTCAACCGTTCAATTTTATATTCTTCCACTGTGAACAACCCAATCGATCGTGGTGCCGCCGTGGCGCTTTCGCTTTCTGTTATCAACTCTTACCGGCGTTACAAGACATAGACAAATTTTACTGTGTCATGACTAGCAAAATCAGCCCAGATGACAGGTAAAGTCGACGAACTGTTCCCGAACAGGTCACAAGATCTGCCCACGGGCCGGAAGAAGGCACGGGAAAAAAGAAGGGAGAGCAGTAATGAGACCGTCAACATATCAACCTCTATCAGAACTGTTCCCAGGCTGGACGCTGTTGTTGCGGCAGACCTTTCCACGGATGTACATGATTACACACCGAACATCTTACGTAAGATCATTCAAGCACGCAAGGCCTTCTGGAGCGGCATCTTTTCCACCAGAACGAAGAGAACGAGACGGTCAAGATACACAATAAAGTATATGTTCTAATAGTACGGTTGTACAAGAGAGAGAAGTGGATCTCATGCAATACAATCTCGAGGGAAGAACAAATCTCAGGGGTTACGGTTAGAACGACTATATATGGGACCCTCCACTGCAACTCAGCGGTTGGCGGCCAACCTTTTGCAACATTAAGTACTCACTTTCTCTTCCATATGACTTAATTTTGGGCGACAATATTCAGGTCACCTGGCGTAAATACTGACAAAGATTCTTCGGTGAGGGCAAAATTCTCGAATCCTTGGGTCTGGTGAGCGAGTCTCGAGTGGCATTGGGCGGAAAGAGTGATAGAGGTCCATTTACGTGCGTAAAATATACCCAACATGAGTGGACAACCCGATATAGGATTCAGTCATTTCTTATCATAAAAAAGTAAAATCATTTGCCTGGAAGGAGCTGGAGATGAGTGTACATGAGGTGTAGTTAGAAATCTTGTGGAGATCCAGCCGTTACTCATATAGTTTATACGCATCGTTTCTACCCACACCAGACCAATCTCCACACCCACCCACAAATCACCTCTAATGCTCACCTTAACGCTCAGTTGTACGAATCAATACGCACAGACTGCAACCCCGGGCCCCTATTCAAACATCACGAAGCCCCTGCCCTCGCCCCTGTCAACCTAATCTCCCAACACTCCTCATAGCGATCAAACATAATGCCCCAACCTCTCCCTCTCCTCCTTCCCCTCCTCCCAATCATCGATCCTCAGACCCTCCCTCGCCGCCCTCGCCGTCTCATCCCCTTGATGCAACGTATTGAGGTACTTCTTGAAAGCGCCCGACATCTTGACAATCGAGCTAATATGACTCTTATGCAAAACCGTTCGCGAGGAATCATCCTTCGTTTCCTCGACTTCCGCGAGCGCGACTGCAGTTTGAAACGCTACAATTTCTCATCAGTATACAAGCTTCCCCGGCGGAAAGACAAGCAGACGTCATTGGGAGAACAGAGAAAGGAAAATAACATACCATTCCGAATCTCCCTCCCATTCCACTTCACTGCCCTCACCTCCTTACTACTCTTAACATACTTTCTCGTCTCCTCAGGCACCACAAAATCTGTCTTCCTCTCGCGTTCCAATTTCCTGAAAAACGCTTCCCAGACTTCACTTCTCTCCTCGTCGCCAAATTCGGGATAATGCACACTGACATGGATCCGCGACATGAACGCTTCATCGAAAGTACCAACACGGTTAGTCGTTAGGAAGAGAATACCTTGATAGTATTCCATAGCTCGTAAAAAGCCGGCTACCAGATTGTTGCGCTCCAGGTCGCGGGTTACACGTTGTTCCATGTAGATGTCTGCTTCGTCGATGAGAAGAATAGCACCCCAGTGTTTAGCGAGTTTAAACCAATAGGCCAGTTTGCTCTCGATGGTCATGGGGTTTGTTCCTATATCCGTGCAAGTCAGACTCAGGAGGGGACGTTTTGTGAATTCGGCGATGCACTCTGCGGTATACGTCTTCCCAACTCCCGGTTTACCGTGCAAGAGGAAGATGAGACCCTCGCCTTTGCCTTGCACGAAATCTGCACTCCATTGATCGGATGTGGATTCTATGGCATACGAATTAGCGGGCGCAGCTGCGAGTTCTTGTTTACGCGTATATTTGGATGACAGGGCTTTGATGAGCGTCCGTGTTCCCGCATCCAGAACCAATTCATTGACGAGGTTGATGTCATAGTTTGGATCCGAGAAATTCGAGACGTCTAGTCGATGCCAATTCCTAACTTTCATGATGAAGCCATGAACAGAGCGCTCGCAGAGGAAATATTGATGGTCTGTCAAGTCCTTTGTGGTCAAGGGGTTGATGCGGGCGTAGTTGTCGAAACGGGACTTCTTCTTTACGTTGTTGAGCTTGACGCATCGCTTGCAGAAGCATGTTGGGATGCCACCGATTGAGCGTTCTCCGACGTCGTCTGAGAGTCGAGGTGGTGGAAGTTTGCCGTCATGGGGCTTGTCGGAGTGTAGGGAGAGCCAGAAGGATTCCATGTCAACCATTACTAGACCGGTGAACTGGCTTGAGTCAGTATGATGATTCCAAGATGCCGTGGTACAACTTACTCGTTGACGTGGGAAAGTGGTCGTTAAACCATCATAGAACATGCACTGCTTGCTCGTAAGACGGTAGAACATCTTTCCCCTCTCCTCCAACCTCTTCCTCATACCCTCTGGTGTCTCCTTGTGCTTGTCTTCTCGCAGATATTCGCAAGGGAAGATATCCAAATCCGCGATTTCCTTCTCGCCATCGAACGGCAGAACCACAGCCGTATAAATCCTCGGTCCCACATATATAGCGTTGTAGTACAAGTTCCAAAGGCCAATAGTGTACCGCACAGGCGAACCATTATTGATCTCCCAATCCACGCTTCGCACTACATACGGGTCCAAAATGCCACATGACTGAGTATCGAAATAGACGTCAGTTCCAGGTCGAAACAGCGTCCACAGCATGTCATATGTCGTAACCGGCTTCTCTCTCGCATGTCTCGCCTGCTCCTTCTCGAGCGAGTCCTTGAGCGTCTCGCGGACAAAGTTCAGCACCAGGCCCAAATGCTCATACGTATCTTCCTCGACCTCACAAGGATCCCCATCGCCGTATTCTTCTTGTTTCTTTCCCGGTGCGAAGTTCTCCCGATAAGCTGCTAGCTCTTTCTCGTGGTGCACCAAGATTGAGTATGGCTCGCTGATCGTAATACCATCTCCGATCAAGTTTTGTCCGGGACAGTACTCGACCACGGCTCTCAATGCATTGACCACAGCCGCAGAGTTGATCTGGATGTATTTCTCACCCATGGAATGGATCGGTGGTGCTTTGAGGGCTGCGCCTTGATATGCATATGGACTCCGATCCTGAGCCGTGAACGCTATAGTGATGACCTCCAGCACCGGTTGCTCTGGTGGTGTCTTTGACGGCGCAAATCGATCCGACTCCTCTTCCCATACAATATCGTTGGAGGAGACATGACGGTACTCGATTTTGTTTACGACCTTTTTAACTGGGACTGGGCTTGGTGTCCTTGTCCTTCGATGTCGTCGCTCCCCGCGATGGTCGCGGTAGTTGCGAGGATCATGTCTTACAGATCCCTCGTTTTCGTCTGAGATATGTCCATTGGTGGTTGGACGTTCGTCTTGATGCTTCTTCTTGGGTGCTTCGACTGGTTCCTTTCCATTTGGCTCTTTCTTCGTCTCATCCTTGGGGTCGGCCACGACATCCTCAATCTTCGCCACTACAGCAGGTTCTTCATCCTCTTTTGTCTCTTTAACTTCAACCTTTTCACTCCCAGGCGCGACATGCTGCACCTTCTCACTCGCATCTCCTTTCAGCGAGCCATTCTCAAGCACCACAGCCGCCTCAGCCCCAACCACAGACCCATTCTGTTCCATGACAATCGAATCCAGTTCCGTCTCAGCAGCACCGTCCCGTGCAAGTCCGGATCAACCCGGCCCCCTTCGTGCAAGAACTCGATCTTAGTTCTTTCTTCGTGCACCTTTCGTTACACCAAACCAAGGCTTGTCCGACCTTTCTCCCTCGTTAGTACGATCAGAGCAGGCTCAGGTATCTTTCGAATCCTCCAACTGCAGGTCAGTCCGCACTCTGCAGCTATATACTGTACCCTCAAACCCAGGCAGCCGTCCTCTCTCTACCTAACGAACCCGAGAAGCCGGCAGCTTGATTGAAAAATAAGCAACGTCCGTCTGCCTGCCTTGTTCGGAGTGGGGACCAAAAGATGTGAGGCTGAGAAGAGCTGAGTTGGCGTGCATACAAGGATTGTCGCTCTGCACCACCACCAACCAATGAGAACTGCACAAGGCCTGCAGCTACGAGAAAAGCGGAAAGGCGAAGTCTTAAACCGATCGTATTGGGGATGAGAAATCAGCACTCAATTGAGACGTTCCTCGATGACATTGGAGCGGTCAGGCTCTGTTCCGCAGCACCTGACCAAGGTTATAGTATCTAAAATCACGGGTTACCTGATTCGATTCACCGGTGTGACATCGCAGTGCATCAAATCTACCTCGATAACAATATCAATTGGAGCTACATCTGTCTCTGCTCTTCCTACAACACTGTATTTCCTATGAGAGTCATATCTCAGTATCAAGGACTTCTACAGACCAGTTACCTAACCATGAGCAGATACCCTTGAACCCTCCACGGCAAGAACAGTTGCCCGACTCGATAGTCCCAAAATGCGGGAGGAAAATAAAATAAGGGAGGCCGACTAGGGATGAGAGATACGCCAGAGGATTAATCCGCTCATACACAACCCATATGAGGTGAGAAAGTGAAGAGAAGAGAACACCAGATGCCCTATGCAATGAGTCAAAACCCTTGGGGCCCGAGACCAGGAAAGGGCCTGCCGCTGAACCCGCCCACTGGAAGGCTGTGGCTCGGGAGAGGCGATCCGATCTCGCCAAGTGCTGATGGAAGACCACCAGACTCCATAAATTTGATGCTCGCCATGGTGGTTGTAGCAGGATCAAGCTCTTTGTAATCGAGAGAACCTCCCCCATTGATAGCATCACCGATAACGTCACAGGCTTGCTTGACTTCCTGTTGTGTAACGGGCGCTTCAGCATGCGTGCGAGTGCTCTCAATATGTCGAATGACCTCGGAAGCATCGAGCGACCCGTCGGCTAGACTATAGCGAGGTCCAAGAGACTTGCATGCAACACACACCATTCGCCGGACCCAGGCAAGGCGCCGCTCTCCAGGTCGCGGAGCACCCACGTGGAACGGGTTGTTGAAGATATTCGTAGTCGGTGATGTGCCCCAGCCAGGGGCACTGCCCATAGGAAAAGGCATAGGTGGAGTTGACCAAACGCTTCCGGGATTGCTCGACCCTCCAAAGGGTGCGTATGAATCCGCCCTAGGGGGACCAGATAGGTCTGAGAAACCGAACCCAAGTGGTGCTCCCCGCAATGAACCCTGAGCTTGCATGCTCGTGCGACGCGGTTCCATGTGAACTTCAACCTCATCGTCAGCATCATCAAGCAACGCTTTACTGCCCAAGTGATCTGCAAGCTCATCAAGCTCAGAGAAACGCTGTTGTGGGTGCTTGTTTTCATCATGGGGCTTGACACTCGAAGGACGCTGGATAGGCTGCGGGCGGGAAATCGGTTGTGCCTGTGGAGCGGATATAGGCTCAATGTTCGGCTTCTCGTATGATCCCGAGGTCTGCCTAGAGTGGGACGGCATACCCATGCCAAATCCGGGAATAGGGCTTGCACCACCAAACGGCGGGAACCCGGGCGGGCCGTCTAGCGGAAATCCTCGTCCGATAGGCATTGGGTTTGGAGGCGGCATGCCAGGCGGCGCAAATGAACGGTAATTCTGGGATCCGGGTTGAGGTGGAAACATTGGCATATTGAGGCCTGCGCCATGGCGAGGCATCATACCTGGAAGCATAGGACCTTGCGGATGTGAAAAGCCATTTAGCCCCGGGGGCATATTGTTAATACCCATGCCCACGGGACCTGACATACCCGGGGGAGGCCCCATCGGAGGCAAAGGAGACGCCGGCTGCACATGATGACTTGGCGCTGGTTGCTGTGAGGCTAGCGTCTTTGTAAGAATGGACTTCGGTACGATCAAATTCGGGGCTTGCGAGGCCGGAGACATAGACTTGCTTGTGCCGGGAGCAATCTGGGGAGTCTTTGGTGAAGAGCCATGGGAATGTGAGTCCTGCTGTGAGCTCTGGCGAGGCCGGTTGGGAGTTGGTGCTTTCGGAAGGGCCGGCGTCACATGAGGAGAGGGTATTCCTGCGGACGAATTTTGCTTGAGCAATGCTGGGGCAAGAGGAACAGCGATCTGCTGGGGATTCTTCTTGTGAGCTGCGATCGCGGCTTGCTCTTCCTTGCGCGAACGCTCTTTATCTGCCCTTGCTTTATTCTCACGTTCCCGCTCCTTTCGGTCTCGCTCTTCTTGCATCTTCCTCTCACGGACCTCCTTTTCCTTTGCTTCGCGCTCTTCGCGTTCTTTCCGTTTGGCCTCTTCCTTAACCCTCTTCTCTGCTTGGGCTTTCCTCTCGGCTTCCTGTTGGCGCTCTCGATCCTCCTTCTGTCGCTTGAGGCGCTCGATTTCCTTTCGCTGTTTCTCCTCTTCCTGGGCTTTCCGCTCCGCCTCCTTCTTTCTCCGTTGCTCCTCCTTCTTCTTTCGCTGCTCCTCCAGTCGTTTCTCCTCTGCTGCTTTCACTTCAGCTTCCTGAGCAGCCTTTTCTGCATCCTTCTTTGCCTTCTCTTCTGCTTTGGCCTGTTTCTGCTTTTCCTTCTTCTCCTTCTTTTTCTGAGCCTCTTTTGCTTTTTTAGCTTCACGTTGCTCCTTTTTGTCGTCTTCCTCGGCAAGTTCCTCAAGCAGTCGCTGTTGTCGTTCAGCGGCTACCTTTTCCTTATATGCCTGGAGCACTCGTTGCTCGAACATGCGTGCGGCGAATATTTGGAACATTCGCCGGCCCTCCTCCATCCGCTGTTCTTCAGTCATCGTGTCCTGTGTGATGGGGGTCAGCTTTGGCACTGATCTATGTGGCTTTTGGTGTATATGCATGTGCATGGAATGGCTTACATCTTCTTCCTCATCGTCCTCATAGTCACCATCCTCGTAGCCTTCTTCATCATCTTCCTCGTCGTCATAGTCATCTTCTTCAGGCGGAGGATTGTGGCTATGGGAGCTGTGCGGTTTGTACATGCTCGGATGCGAGTTGTATTGGGCCTCTTCCTCCCTCTGCATTCGACGCTCGGCAAGTTGCTCCATCATCTCGATAAACTTCTTGCCGTCGTTCTTCAGCAAATCATCGGCGACGGTGAGGATGCCGCCTGCGGTATGCGTTAGCACTCAGCAGGGAACGTTCTCCTGGACTTGTTCAAGACAGCCCGGGAAACACCAAATATGATGCATATATAGAATGTGTTCGAGCCTGACGAGCGGAGATAGAAATGATAATGAATGGCGTGGCTGCGTACCTTTGACTTGAAGACTGCTGCCGAACTGGAGGAATTCTGTTTCATGAGGGTGTAAGCTGGGTTCCTCAGAGCTGTAATCGTACGCCTCATCCTCACTATTCATGTACTCTTCCTGATCGTCCTCGTCCTGATCGTCGTAGTCATCCTCGTCCTGCGATCGGTCTGGTGGGGGGATGCGTGGGCGGTGGGGCACGTGTGAGGCGACTTGCTCGAAGTGGTCCGTAGGTAGCAGACTAGGGTCCTGCCGATGGTTGGCGTACTGCTCAAGTTCCTCGTAGTACGCATCGTACAGTACCTCTAGTTCCTCCTCAATAGCAGTCCGCTTGCGGCCGCACACGGTGCAGCTGCACGAGTGCTTCTGCTGCTCCTTCATCTTGCGCAGCACCGCCTCCTTCTCGATTTTGACCAGCGACTTGCGCTCCTCCTCGCCCAGCGACAGCCAGAACTCGCGGATGCGCGCGCGCTCCTCGTCAGTGTTTGTGTTCCATATCCGGTCTTTCGACCGGCCGGGGAGCAGTGTCGGGTCCGAGGGATGGCGGTCCATCGCGGCGGCCGGGGCGTATGCAGAGTCGTGGGACGTCGAGGCGGGTTTTCCTTTTTTCTTGGACTTCTTGCCCACGCCACCGGCCATATGCGCCGCCGTGTAGCCCGGCTGGTAGTGGCCGTTGGTGCCGTACGTGTGGTCGTACTGCTGCGGGTCCTCGTCGGAGTAGTAGTCGCCGTCGTCGTCGTACTGCGAGGGCTCGTCCAGGTCGGGCTCTGCATAGCGCGGCGCTGGCGGGCCAGACGGCGGCTGCGGGCGGGATGTGGAGCTGGCGACGGGGGCAACATGGCCGTTTTTCGAGGGCACGGCGGGGGGCAGCTTCTGCGCTTCGGCGGCCTGTTTGGCGGCCTGCTTCTCCCGGCGCTTCTGCTTCTTGCGGTTCACGCCGCTGGCGGCGGGTGCTTGCGAGCTCGACACGCCGTTGGAGGGTGCAGTGGGAGCGGCGACCGGGGCTTTCGTGCCGTGCGCCATGGGACCGGGCAGCAGCAGTGGTGGTGTGCTAGGGGGGGTATGTCAGAGAAGCGTTGGGGCGGTTGAAGCGGCCGGGCGGTCGAGCGCGCGCGGAGGGTCGCAGACACTTGTTGGGCAGCTGGGAGACAAAAGTGAGGGTGGACCCTCGGGGCCCCTCCACCTGGTGTTGGCGCCACGTACTGTAAGGGAGGGCGGCAGCAATTCCACCCGGAGCTGGCAGAGACTGCGGGCGAGGGCAACCGGCGGGGGGTAGAGCTCGATCGGGTGGGGGGGCGTCGAGGCCGGGACAGCGGGCGTTGTTGTGGAGTGAATGTTGCTTGACGTTGCGTCGTTAGGTTCTCGGCTGCTGCCAAGGCATGCGGATGGAGCGTGCATCTTTCCAAGCTTGCCTCACTGCCCTGCGACTATTTAGTCGCTGCCTCCACCCCCAGTCCGCCGCCAGCTGCCCGCCCGCTGCCCACCGCATTCTTCCACCACCGTCGCCCGCGCAATCGCCCGCCGCCCGCCTCCCGCCTGTGTCCCCCTCCCCCCGAGACGCCTGCTGTCTATCGCTGAACCGCCCGCCGACGCCGCCGCGGCCTGCTCCCTCTCCCCCCAGTGCTCACCCGCCTCCACGCCGCACTCGACCCACGGCTCTCTCCCACAGCTCCCGGCCCCGATCGCACCACCACAGCACCGTAGTACCCAAGGACCGCTGCTGCCCCGGCCTCAACCCTCGCCCACTGCCCCTAATCCCCCCGTCCTCCGCGACCCATTGCGTCTTGCGCTCCGAGCCATTGGACCCCCTTGAGGTTGCCCGCACGCACGCTTGCAGCGACCTGCTGGAGCATTCCCCGTCTTTCCAGGCACCTGCGATTCCCAGGACCCCCTACACAACTCTCTACGGGCGTATCTGCGGCCTTGTACTGAACCCGCCAGCACTCAGCACTCCCCGCATCAGCCCCCACCGCTCGCTACACTCGCTCTCCAATATATCCAGCTCTGCACGATGGCTGCCCCGCAGAACAACGGCGAGGCCGTAATGCGCAGGTATGTGGACATCCCATCATCTGATGTTGGTTTCACCCATGTTCGGGGAGCATCGCGCTTGCCGATCGTGGTTCGCTTCTCATTTCGCTCTCCCTGTCTGCACAACCCCCGAGTCTCCTTATCCCCTTTCTCCAATTCCAATATTTTTGCACTGCCCCCCTCAGCTGGCCCTGCATGCTCCAAAACATTCGCTGCACCACTTTTTGGAGGACCTGTCAGCGGCCCTGGCCCTGCGCGATAACCTGCATTGGTGTTCCCGATCCGACAACACCACCTTCTAAAAATAGCCCATTGTACATGGCTTCCCTGCACCCGTTGGCTTGTCTGGGAACGACTGTCTACTTTTTCTCCCCGCTCTCTATCGATTTTCATCGTAATAGCTTCAGCTATTGCTCCGCTAGCCACTTTCTGAAGTTTTTGCCGAGGCCCCGTCCGAGTGAAACGTAAACGAGCTTTAGTGGAACATGCTGATCAACGCGATTGTAGGAAGCTGGTAATCATTGGCGATGGTGCCTGCGGAAAGACCAGTCTTCTCAGTGTCTTTACTTTGGGATACTTCCCCACCGTACGTTAGCTCACCGAGCTGCAAACTCAATATTGCATTCAATAACCCTCTGCAGCGTTACGTGCCCACAGTGTTCGAAAACTACGTCACAGACTGTCGGGTAGATGGCAAGTCAGTGCAGCTAGCGCTATGGGACACGGCAGGCCAAGAAGACTACGAACGACTACGGCCATTGGCGTACTCGAAAGCACACGTGATTCTTATCGGCTTCTCCATAGACTCGCCAGACTCCCTAGACAACGTCAAGCACAAGTGGGCCGAAGAAGCACGAGAACGCTGTCCAGGTGTTCCAATCATACTGGTTGGCCTGAAGAAGGATCTCCGTGACGATCCGCTTGCGCAAGAGGAAATGCGGAAGAAGTCACTCAAGTTCACCACGACGAAAGCCGGTAGTGACATAAAAGAAATCATTGGTGCCCGCAAATACCTCGAGTGTTCTTCTCTAACAGGGGAGGGCGTTGACGATGTTTTCGAAGCCGCAACCCGCGCTGCTCTCCTCTCGGTCGACAAGAACGAGACGGCCGGGTGCTGCGTCATTCTTTGAGCGGACCATTTCCCTTAGATTTTAGTCTTTGCATTGGGCGGTGTTTCCCGGCGTCTCTCTTTCCCGATAACGCGTTTTGCTTATCAGGGCGTTTCCCAAGCGCCTGCCTTCACATTCATGTTGCATGGTCCTATACATTTTTTCATTCTTCATTGGATTGGCCTGTTCAGGAAGGAAGAGAAAAGTTGTCTTTCAGAGGGGAGGGCCTTGACTAGCTTTTTTCCTTCTTAATGAACATATTGTTCGGGGATAGTGGGGAACGTAATCATGATGATGGTTTGCCATCTTACGCTCATTTGTATACTTCTGTATGTTTTTTGTATGGGTTGGGGGATATGGGATTGGATGGTAGATGGAGGGAGTGTAGGAATCTGGGACGATGGGAGTGTACGTTGAGCGTTAATATAGCGGAGACTGCGCATACCAATACTACGCCTGTCCATTGCGCTTGCAGACTCTCCATTGAGACTTATATATACATTGGCATTTCGATAACGCTGTGCGGTAGTAGGAAATCCTGAAAACTCCCCCCATATCCTACACATCCCCCTCCACCAACCAACCATCCATAAAGTACAAAGCACATCCCCCCCTCACCTCATCCACGCATGATTCCACCCCTCCCTCGACGGAAAATCCACCTGCGCCCTCGCATACTCGACCGGCACACTCCCCCACACCTTCTTCTTACTCATGGCACTTCGATACAAGCGTCCGACCTCGCGTCCCCTCGCCCCCAGACTCCCCGCATCGGCGCCAAAACCACCTGCCTCGGCCTCGCTCACGGTATTGCCCTTGTCGTCGAGCAGACGCAGGGCTTCGCATGCGGCCCGCATCGACATGTATTGGCGCTCGAGAGCGCGCTCTTGGGTCCAGCGCTGTTTGCGTAAGAAGAGGAGCCAGGCGCGGTGGATGGTCCAGTGGCGGAGGTAGCGGGTGCGGGAGAAGCGGAGGGGGCGTGGGGTTAGGGGGTGGGTTAGGTGGTAGCGGATTGCGGCTGGGGGGTGTTAGTTGGGGGTTGTTGCGGAAGGGGTTGATGGGTAGGGGGAGAGGGTGGGGATGGGGATGGGAATCGAATTGGGATTGGGATTGAGATGGGGGTTGGGAAGAGAGTTTGGTGCGTGCGGGGATAGACGGAAGAGTGACGTACTTATCCTCGGATCAGTCAGATTCTTCGTTTTGCGCTTTTGGAGGAATGTTGTTGCGGAGAAGGGAGCTCTGGGTGCGGGTGTGGTGGTTGTCGGTTTTGATATTGTGGGCCTTGCATTTTGGCGGAGGAGGGTTGGTGTGCGGAAGGTTGAGGGGGTGAGGTGTCGCGAGGTTGGGCGGAATATGGAGAGGTTCATTTTGGGCGGTGGGGGGAGCAATTGGTGGTGATGGGTTGGGAGGGCGGGATGCTTGAGGTTCGAGATTATTTCGCGATTGGGGCCAAGAGTTTGGGACACGTGATGGGGTTTCGTCGGATCTTCTTCGCGACGTAGCTATGCTACGTAGCCATGGTGCAATTGAGGAATGACTGGATGGATTAAACACGGTATGGAAGCTGGCCTATTGATACGGAATCGATGTGATTCCTTCTGTCAGCCAAATATGCCAGGGTTATTGGGCTTCCGATCTCCAGTGGTTGCACTTTGGTGAAGAATCTCAATAGAAACGAATGGAGAATTGCCATGCCAAGATGGTAGGATTATTTGTATCAGAACACTGTGAGGTACGCAATACAGTCGTACGTCAATGCATATAAAATCGGTCAGGATAAAGCGTTGTACATTTCTTATGACAAACAATGCCCGTACGTAGAATATTACTAGTTTCTGTCCCCAGATCGATTCTTAAAAATATGTATCCGTGTGAATTCCACAATGAGCATATTCTAATTCTCGTACAATTCCAATAAAATATATCGACATGTGGGAAGACATGCAATAAACCTTGGCGAAGACGTTGTGCCACTGACGGAAGCGAGCCATAAATTACGGAGTGCCTTCAGCATCCATCCCGCTTGCGCTCGCGCCTTCTTTCTAGATTTGAGGGTTTCTTGTTCAATTGCTTCTTCTTTGCCCTTCTTTCTCTCCATGGAAAGCCCTCTTTGAGAAACCATAGCCGTGTCAAACGTTCTGCAGCAATTCTTCGCTCGTACGAGAACTCCCCTCAGCTCAGCCGTCCAAAGACCCAGGATAAACTTCCATCCATTATGCACAGCAAGCCATTGTCCAAGTGGCAAGGACAGAGTGGAGCTTGGCGATCCAGATGTCGATGAGGCGAGCTGTACGAGTACGAGTATGGCCCTGGGCGACAGATGTCTCGCCGGGGAAGCGGCGAAGCCATCAACACCTGCAGTTTCGTAACAACGTGGTTCCCTGGTTGGTCCGAAAGAGTGAGCTGTTCTTTGACAGGCTGCCTATCAAGGTGTCTCCACAAGGCAGTGACCAATCCAAGGATTATCGACGCCATCAACCTTTCACCAACATCAATTACCACAATACGGAGCACAAGGACAAACGCTGGCGATCAGCTGAATCTGTCTTCAAACAAGCTGAGCGATCGAAAAAGGCGAGGTGCAGAAGCTGCTCACCTCAGCCCTACCCTAGCCGGAAACTCATTGGCCTGACCCTGGCTTCCGTGAGGGGCGCATGAGGCTCTGCGTCGTGCAGATACAACTCACCTTGTTCCCCACTCTGAGCTGACCTCCTCCTCCAACCTTCAGCTGCTCGTCGAATATTCCCCATACTCTATCACGTCTTACTCAACACCTGCGAGCTCTCTCGCATCCAATTGAAACCGCTACAAGGCAGCAGACATCATGGCCGACGCTATTGCTGAAGCTGCTCGGAGGCACCCCGCGCCAGAGGGTCTGGTCTACACATATGGCACAGCAGGTGTAAGGATGTTCCGCAATGGCTAGATATCCAATGAGCTGACTGTGATTTTGATAGTTCCGCACGAAAGCGTAAGCTTCCCGAATTACAATCATCCCGCAATCGACGGCATGAAAGCACTGCGAACACAGCTAATGTTTGCAGCGAGGTGCTCGACTCTGTGATGACTCGATGCGGTCTCATTGCAGCTCTTCGATCGCGGGCATTGAAGGGGAAATGGATTGGAGTCATGATAACGGCATCACACAACCCACCCCAGGATAACGGTGTGAAGCTCGTGGAGCCGCTGGTTTGTCAGGGTCTGTGCGCGTTGAGACTCAGTCGGCTAACTATCGCGTAGGGCAACATGTTGCAAGTATGTGGAACAGTCCTCCTGAGTATCCGGCTCCGTTTGTGCATCCATTCCCTAACACATGATAGGAAGAGTGGGAGGTCATCAGTACCGTGATGGCCAACAAAGCAACCCCCGAGGACGTATCCAAATACTACCATGAAATTGCGGCTCAATACAAGATTGATCTAAGCTCTCCAGCCCGTGTGGTCGTCGCTAGAGACACACGAGCATCGGGCGCCCGACTTCTCAACTGTGTCACGGATGGCCTGAAAGGTGCAGATGTTGAATACAAGGACTATGGGTTCTTGACCACACCGCAACTCCACTACATGGTTCGATGCCTGAATACCGAGGGTACACCCGAGTCTTATGGCATTGCAACCGAGAAAGGCTATTATGAGAAGTTTGCCCAGGCGTTCAAGACAGCCCTCGGATCGAAGAGGCCCCAGGGGCATTTGACCGTGGACGGTGCCAATGGTGTCGGAGGTCCCAAGTTGACTGAACTGATCAAATATCTCCCACCAAAAGAGGAGGGACTCGATATTTCCGTCATCAACGACAATGTCATCAAGCCAGAGAGTCTCAACGTCGATGTGAGCAGACATTGAACCCTGCCATTATCTGTGTTACTGACATCGTCCTAGTGTGGCGCAGATTTCGTCAAGACCAACCAACGGGCCCCGCCGTCCTCAAAAGCTGGACCCGGAGACCGCTGCTGCTCCCTGGACGGTGACGCCGACAGAATTGTGTTCTACTTTAGGGATGCCAACAACATGTTCCATCTCTTGGATGGTGACCGGATTGCCACACTTGTGGCTTCGTTCCTTGGAGACCTTGTTCGCCAATCCGGGCTCGCTGAGTCCATCAAGATAGGTGTTGTTCAAACCGCTTACGCAAACGGAGCTGCCACGAACTATGTCGAGAAGAACCTCAAGCTCAAGGTCGACTGCACTGCCACCGGTGTCAAGTACTTGCACCATGCTGCGGAGAAGCTGGATGTTGGTGTCTACTTCGAAGCCAATGGACATGGTACCGTGATCTTCTCGGCGGATACCCTGGAGACTATCGAGAAACACGAGCCCAGATCCCCTGCTCAGAAGGAAGCCCTTGATGTTCTCTCCGCCTGCATCAACCTTATCAACCAGGCCGTCGGCGACGCTCTCTCTGACATGCTTCTCGTTGAAGTCGTTCTCGCCCACAAGAACTGGGGCCCGCAGGAGTGGTTGTCCACTTATGATGATCTTCCCAACCGTCTTCTCAAGGTTATTGTCGCCGACCGGAGGATCTTCGAGACCACGGACGCCGAGAGGCGCTTGGTCAAACCCGAGGGCATTCAGAAGGAGATCGATCAGGAAGTTCAGAAGGTTCGACAGGGTCGCTCGTTCGCTCGTGCGAGTGGGACAGAAGACGCCGTTCGAGTCTATGCCGAAGCTGCGACGAGGGCCGAGGCGGACGATCTCGCGAGGAAGGTTGCGGACATTGTGAAGAGCGCTGGAAAATAGATCTAAGGGTACGGAACTAATCATTTAGCACGTATCCGGTGCGGTACTTGATATGGAACGACATGACGATAGATAAAAGTATGGGTTACCTGGGTATCTATATGGTCTTGTGCCAGAAACTCTTCTGTGCTGTGGACCTCATGCTCCGCACCAACTCGTAGGTGTGATTCCACTCAAGTCTCTCTTCTCATTGCGTCTTGATCTACTGTTTCCTTTGTCCTGTCTTCTGTGTTCGGCGATCGACTCCGAGGGTTGTTCGCCATGCGGAAGCTCCTGGAGATGTGCCTTTTCATAGCAGTGATCCGTCTCCGGTCTCCAGCCCCCGTTGCCGCCCTGATATGCCAGTTATTCTCGCCCTTCCGATCAAGCCGGAGCTTGGTAGAGTATATGTTGGTAGTCGTTCCGTAGAGCGGGGTGTGGGTTTCTCTCCAAGAGGTTGCGGCGGATCTGGGGGGGTTTCTGCCCACGCGCCATTGCTGCCGTCGATATCTAGTGCGTAGGGGCCAAAGGTAGGGCACTAGATAGCAGCGCGGCGTGTATTTGTCGTGTAGTGTGTAGTGTGGGAGTACTCGGCGAAGAGGAGGATAGGTACGGTCGCACGGTCGAAGCGACGGCGCTCGAGGAGTCGCGACTGGCGGTTCTGCGGCGTTTAGCTTGCTCTTTGGACTGAGTAGTACTTCCATGAGCACAATAGCAGTGTGTTTGAGATGCGGCGGGAGTGGTTGGGGAAGAGGAGGACTGGTGCGGGTTCGCGGTCGAAGTGACTGCTCCCAGGAGAGGCGCCGTTGGCTGACCTGCTATGTTTAGCTTGCTCCTTGGACTGAGTTGGGCTTCCCCGGACGCAATGAGAGCTCCTTCAAGATGAACCAGGAGTATTTGGGGAAGAGGAGAACCGGAGCGGATCTGTGGTCGAAGTGACGGCGCTCGGGGGGTCGCCGCCAGCTGTCCTGTGGAATTCAGCTTGCTCCCTGGACTGAGCAGGGCTTCTCTGGATGTGATGGCAGCGCTTTGAAAGTGGAACGGAGATGGTTAAGAAAGAAGAGAGGGTTGGCTTGGGCGTTGTGGTGTTGTGGTGTTGTGGTGTAGGTGCGGGCGGATTCTTGGTATGGTCGCCGTGGAGCCCCGGGGTGTTTGGCCGTGGAGCCTCAAGGGGTTCAACTTGCTCTACAAGCTGCGGTACCGATTCACGAGAGCAATGTCCGCCTGAGCGAGGTGATGCTATTATTGCGCTTGTTCTGAAAGGAGAAGCTCATCTTTAGGGTGGTGGTAGGTCTGCTGCCGTCGCACTGAGCCGCCACAAGCTGTTCGCCGCGCCCCATCCCCAACCTTCCCGGACTCTGCGATCTGCAGCTCTTTCTCAATACTTCTTTCGAGAGGAGCATCTACTGGTCTACCGTATTGGTCTCTCATAGCTCGCCGTCTCCTAGATACCGTTGGGGTGGCGCAGGCAGGGGGGTCGGGCAGACGCACTGCTGACAAAGCACCTATTCAAAAACCCTCCTGCCCTTCGCTCTCCTCGCTCTCTCCCCCACCACACAACCTCTCTATCAACACAACCCTCAGTCCATCTTGCAGACGCGGGCCTCATCTCGAGATGGGTCTGGCTCATCTCCAGGAGTCTTTTTATACCCTCGCCGGCCCCCAAGCAGCTCCCAACGCGTGGTCGCCGTCCTGCGCTTGCTGAGGCCGCAAAAACGCCGCCCTGCGCCCTCACAGTAAGTCACTCCATCTCCCCCTCACCTCCTCCATCATGGCCTTGAGTCTGGCCTTGAGCCTGGCAGCTCTGTCGAAGCTTCCTGTCTCTCGACAGTGCTGTGCAAGCCCCTGGCCTGCCATCGCGCCTCCTGCTGCCGCGGCGTCCCCGGTAATCCGCAAAGCGCTAACCATCAAGCAGACCCCCTCTTTAACGCAAGCAATGTTCATCATCACCATTGGGCATTGGTATTGTGCAGAGACGGCGCAGTGTCGCGCATGATACAAGCGCAAACACAACCACCACATCATCGGTTGGCACACCAACCAAACGGAAGCCACTCCTCACATGTGAGTATTGTTACTCCTTTTCATACTCATATCACCCCTCCTCCCTGCCAATGATGACACGAGACGGTTTCACAACCCTTCGGCGCCCTCCGGCGTGTCTCACAGATACTACGTACTGTGAAACCAGTCCTGATTCCTCGCCTTTACGGGATATATGGTTCACATGCACGAAATCTTTTACTTCTGTCTGAGGCACTTACATGTTCCTTCAATCGCTCAATTTTATGGCTGTTCTGTTCGGTTGCTGACATGGTCGCGCAGGTGTTCGGTTTTTAGAACGAAAACAACGCCCTCGCCGGGCTAATGTCTGGGGCGCAATATGTGGAGCGTGAGCGGCATGGGGGCAGGCAACACGCCTCTACGCTTTCCGACGTCTTCGAGGACGGCACGATTGGAGGACCCGCGGATCGGCAGCTCTTTGATGGCAGTGTTGCCGTCGCCCTGGGGGCTTTGTGAGTACCCATCCTTCCCTTCCCTATATAAAGCCCCTTCTGCACCCCTCCCTTCCTTTCCTCTTTACACCTCCCATAAAACTTCATGAGCTGGCAAGATTAAAATCACATTTGCCTTATCTTATGTGTTTGGTCTCGGACCGGAGCGGTTCTTTCTTTCCCCTTGCCCCTTCCCAACCTTGTCGAGCGATCACCATCATCAACATTACATACTAACCATCATCATCACCAGTGGCCCTCTGATCACTTTTGCCTTATCTTACGGACAGTCCCCTGCGCCAATACCAGCGGGAACCCTACTCGTTGCAGCCAGACACATTTCTCGAGTAGTCAACGACCACTGGCCGGGAGTCCAGGCTGCAGCGATGGTTGGACGCTGGGTTGGCGCAGGATCTGTCTTTGCGGGCGCCGCGTCCCGGCGGACGTCGTCCCTGGCCCACGCACGTCCCCTTCCACCCCAACCCCCGAACGCGACTAACAAACCCCCAGCAGACCAGGACCTGCCTGCTACTCGCTTCCAACCTTCCTGGCTCCTGACACGACCAAACGCAAGCTTGGTCGTCATCAGTCCGGGAAGCACGGAGCGGGTAGTGAGGTGGTCAGGTGGACCCAGGGACGACGATATTGCGGCTATCGAAATCCCCGTTGAACCCGCTGCCGGTGCGCCATCGAGGATCTCCCAATGTGGTGGCGGCGGCGGCGGCGGGTTTCAACAAGAACGGCAATGGTAACGGTAATGCCAGCGACTGGAATGCGGCTTTGCGACAAGGCGGGTTGGGAGCTTAGGCATGGGAGATGGCGGGTTCCTTGCTTGCGTGTGGTGTACTACGTTGTGGGGGGTTTGTCTGGGTGATGGACTCTGGACTTGGGTTGGGTCGAGGGTCGAGGAGCTGGAACAGTACACATCACCACGCTTGGCGTTGCTTCTGCTACATTGGGGTGAGTGGAGGTGGGTCCACACTACCACCACCATCACATGTTGGCGCTGCTGTTACTACATTTAATAGAGTGGAGGCGGCTCTGGGGGTACGGTCTAGGGTATCGAATCAAGTAGATTATCCGCAAGTTTGTTGTCTCTTGACGACCGTGATTTGTTGATGCGTTTATGTGCGGATGAGAGAAGGCGAGGATGTCGTTAGTGTGAGGATTTATTGGGGCTGCGGAATCTGGGATACTGGAGTGGGGGTGTTGGCTGTGGCGAGGTGGAGGAGAGGGGGGAGTTGGATTGGAAGCTGGGGCTTTTGGATTGGAAGCTGGAGGTGTGGTTTCAAGGAGGGTGTGGGATTTAGTTGGTATTTAGGAGCTTGAATGATTTGATGGACACTGGATGAGATGGTTGTTGTGGAAGTGAGAATAGATGGTAGAGTACCTGTAACCAAGGGCTGTGATATGATAACCAGATATGAGAGTTCTGAAAAGACAGAGCGGGTAATGTATCGGGCAATCTGAAACGACAGTGAGAAGTGAGAGTATACCGCATCGTCCAACCTTACTACCACCCACAAAACCCCCCAAACATCCCTCAACCCACCACCCCATCAACACCCTCCCCCTCATTCCCCCACCCCCCACACATCCCCCCCACCGCACTCTCCAACCCCTCCCACCCTTGCCCTCCATCTCCCCCCTTCTTAACCCACCCCAACACCTCCTCCGCCCGCTGATTCGGCACCTTCATCTTATCCTCCCCCAAGCCCTCGATATCCTCTTCAAACTTCTTTCCAGGGAAAAGCTTGCGGTAGATGGCGAGCAGGTCGTTGAAGGTGTACGGTTGGGCGAAGCCGAAGAGGCGCTCGTGGTGCACGTCGGAGTGGATGAGGGCGCTGATGTGGAGGAGGGCGGTGTCGGTGAGGGAGATGAAGTATTCTGGGGCGCGGGGGGTTAGTTGGGGGGGAGTGGGAGGGGAAAGAGGAAGGGGTAGGAGAAGGATGAGAGGGAGGGAGAAGAAGAAGGAATATACGTACGAGGTTTAATAGCCTCGGCAATCGCCTTGAACATTTCCCCGCCTGTAAAAGCAGCATATCCCCACGCGATCGTCGAGGGAAAGCCTTGATGTTCTGGTACGAGGACTTTGCCGAAGTTGACGTTCGGGAGCTAAGGCGTTGGGTGTCAGTCTGTATGCCCATCTACGCACCTATGATAGTTCCATCTCCAGTACCAACGGCCTAACTCACAACAGTACTAAACCCAAACCCCGGCCTCTCCTCCCTCACCCACCTCCACATATCCCTCTCCGTCTCCGTCTTCAACGCCCCATAGATATACAACCCCTTCATCCTTTCCGGCTCCCCCTCTGGATGCTTCCATCCCTTTTGTACCGCTTCTTCATTCCAGCTATCCTCATTGACCTCAAAGTCCATGTTGGGCTTGGGGAAGGTGACAGCCATGGAAGAGGAAGTAGCTACGAAGCGTTTGACAGTGGGGCACTTGGCGGCAGCTTTGAGCGCGTTGAGGCCGCCGGCGATGGCGGTGGGGATGGTGATGGAGGGGTCTGTGCCGGTCATGGGGGAGGCGATGTGGATGAAGCCGTCGGTGTCTGTATGTGTGTACCGCACATTAGCCCAGGCCATCAAACCAAACACATTTCTTCCGCCCAAACCCAGCCCGTGCTCAAAATCACAGTCGGAATCAGATCAGGATGGAATTCAAACATACCCTCAACAACCCCATCATAACACCCCTCAACCGTCATATCACTTACCCCGACTAACTGGAATGTCCCTGGATACTTCTGCTTGGCAAAGTACTCCCCCAACCATGCACACTTATCCACATCGCGGACAGCGCCTCGCACATTGTATCCCCGGACGAGAAGCTGATCAGCGACATAACTCCCAATCAGACCATTAACACCTGTAACAAAGACCAGGGATCCAGGGTGCAGAACCACCGTCGGCATTTTCTCTATCCTATGCCTCTACGTTTCGATGTGTAGTAGTAGGTGTCGAGAAAAAGGGGCTTGCTAAGTCAGCAAAAAGGGGCGGGTACAAAAGTTGGTGCAAAAGCGTAGAAATTTTGCTGGGGGTGCGGGATAGTGGGCGGAATTAGGAGGGGGGTTTGGAGAGATGAGGGACAGAGGGTGGTGGAGGGAGAGTGTGAGGAAGGAAGGAGGGAGGGAGGATGTGGGGAGGTGGGCGGCTGATAAGTAAGGTGGGGGGCTAAGGCGAATGGGGAAAGAGGATGAGGGGTCGGATGCAGGATTTTTGTTTGGCTGGGTGTGCGAGGGTGGTGCTTGGGTTGGCAGGGTTGTTTTGGAGGATTGTTGGGGGGAGTGGTAGCTTGCGGAGCCATTGTTTCTAAGGGCAGAAACGTCATGTTTTGAAACTGGTGTCTAATACTAGCTGGTCTATGGAATTTTCATCGTGCTCATCATCATCGTCAACGCAAAGAAGAAGAGGGATCCAAAAAGTCCAGCACTTGCTCATCTGGAGCATTCCTCGCTTTCAAATCTCCCCCTCAACTACACACCACATCCATCACCCTCCTCTTCTCCAGCCTGACCTCCACCCACCCTTCCCCCTCCAACCTCACAATCTTCCCATCGACACAAATCCTTCGCCATCTCGCATCCTCCTCCCTCCCCCCCATCTCAATCCTCAACCCCTCAATCTCCTCATACAAAACCGCCCCATCATCAACATGTTTCCCCCCCTGATACGCAAGCCCCATAATCCGCATCACCTCATCCCCATGCGCCGGCCCAAAACGCACAAGATGCAAACTCCCATCCAGCGATTTCGTCGCCGGCGAAATGGTAAAAGTCTTCTCGAGGTTAGATACCATGCTCGCGAGGACGTACATGTGTTCGTGTGCCTCCAACGGCGTCCATTCCCCGCCCTTCAGGATCGAGACTGTGGCTTTGTACGGATGTGGTAGTGACCCGTCGGCAGGATAGAGTGCCTCCATTGCGGCCATTTTGAAGCGCTCGACGCCGAATTTGCGGAACTCGGCTGTGTCGCTGTCGGCTACGAGGGAGGCGTGCATGCCCCAGCTGCACACTACGGCTCCGTGAAGGGTTGGGTGGCCAGTTTCGGGATCGCGGGGAAGCTCTTCTTCGCTGCGGGCTTCGTTGACGAGTAAGCGTGCTCCGGGGGAGAAGGATGCTGTGAAGATGGGGAGGGGTTTGGAGTGGGGTTCTGGGGTGAGCGATCGGAGGCCCCATGTGTTGTCCTTTCCGGCGTTGATGGAGTGGTAGAGGGCGTTTGCTGTGCCGAGGGGAAGGAGGACGACCTCGGGGGCTTTGTATGTTGGGGATGCTGGCTTCGAGGCTAGACCGTTGACAAGATCAATGATGCCGCCATCCCCAGAGAGTAGAATGATTCGGAGGGGGACTCCAGAGTTGGCCTTGGGGAAGAAGATCTTGTCTGTGAGGTCCAGGATACTCGAAGCTGATTCCGTGTGATGGGTATGGAAGCTGGAATGTGCCGTCGGGAAGACCACTTCGAGGACCGGTTTCACAGCTTCCTCGTAGAATTTCTCAACCTGGCCGTTCCCCGCTCCGGATTCTGTCGAGACGATGATGTGTGTTTCTGGAACGTTGGCAGTGTTTTCTTTGATTGACTCCGAGGCAATGGCTCTTTCAAACTTGACTTTGGGTGGCGCATCTCCCTCTCCATGCTCCACGTACACAACAGTGGAAGAAACACCATCGGCCGCCAAAACCTCTACTACCAGATCCTTTAATGTTACCTTCCGAGTCTCTCCCTGTTCATTCTTGAACCTGGCTTCGGACATATTGGTAGTGTTTCCGGATCGGGCCGGGTCCTTCCTCAAGTAGTCCTTCGGCTCGTCCCTTGTACTCGTAGTCCCCTAGAAGTGAAAAACAACAAACAATAACCAAAACAAGCTACCTTCGAAACCCAAACGAAGAATTGCACCAAGTGTCAAGTCAAACTGCTGCATGTCATCTCAGTGGAGCCTGCTGTCTTCGTGTCTCGCTTAAAAGCGCCCCGCCAACGTCGACCCTAAGCCCAATCGGAGCTCGTGTGGAACCCATTCCGCCATCCCCGTGCTTGCAGCCCTCTACCCACAAAGTTCACTCCCTCTTGCACGCCCAAAAAGAAACCAAAACCTTAAGCCCGATCCCAAGTCGCCGTCCAAAAGCACTTCCAGCAACGTATCCCTCAGCTCTCCCTCCTTCCTAAAAACGGCAATTTGCGTAATACGTTCCGCGCAAAATAGAACATCAGCACGCCGAGCTTACCAGGACAAGCCGGGGGTCTTTACGTCATCCGCGAGGCCGCACTAGGTCTAAGCTATCGTGCGTGGAGCGAGCTTTCCGAGCTGAGATCGCTCGCTCTCACCACCAAGACGTTTGCTTAACAAGGGCATTGCCGCCAGCTACACAGCCGATTTCATTCTCCTGCGAAATTCCCACCGCGACCCGCTCAGCTTGCACACCTACACGCTGCGATAAAACATCTGCGTCGCTGCTAGTACGAAAGACAAGGCTCTGCTACTTCTCATCGCTATCTATCCATTCCCGCGGCGCACCCGCACATCCCGCCTCGACAACCCGCGCATGCGCCCACCCCAACCACACCACGCTCCCACCCCCAACCCACGACCATGAACGGCGGCCTCATCTTCCTCATCGTGTTCATCGTGCTGGTGATTGGCGGCTACGGCGGCTGGGTGCTCTGGTCACGGCTATCCGCCAAGCGACTGGGCCTCGCACCGCCGGGGCTCAATCCCTTCGCGCGAGGCAGCCGCGGAGGCGGCGACGGGTACCCAGCGCCGGCGCCGGCCGGCATCCGCGGCTTCGTCGACAATGTCATGCACCGGTTCAAGAAGCGCAATAATCGGAGTGCGGCGGGCGCGTACGAGGCCCAGTCTGGGTATGGCGAGCAGCGCGGGCGCGGCGCTGGCGATCGATTGAATCCAGATGACGAGGCGTGGGACTCGCGGGTTGACAATGAGGCGTACTATGAAGAGCAGGAATTGGGTCTCCATGCGCCGCAAGGACAACAACATCCCGCGTATGGCGGCGCGCCGAGTCCTGGTTTTGCTGCAGAGCCGGAGAGGGGGAGGAGTCGGACACGGGAGTATGAAGAGGGGAGTTTGCAGGCTGGGAATCCGTTTGGGGATGAGCATGCGGCGCAGAGTTTGAGGGGGGTGAGTCCTAGGCCGTTGGATACGAGTTATGGGGGGGCGGCGGGGACGGCGCCGAGGAAGGAGCCGGATAATACGTCGGAGCGGAGGAGTCTGTTTAGGGAGAATATGGATTGAGGAGGATGTGAGGGGGGGGGGATGGAAGGGGAGGGGGAAGAAGGTGCAATTACGGCCGTAAAATCGATAATGAGGACGATAGTTTCTTTCAAAGGCATATATGATACACCGGAGCTGTTCAAAAAAGGCTTGGTGTCGCGAATAGTTGGGGCTTGTTCTATCATGGTGTATGGATGGGATTCGGCGTCAGTCAGACTCTGCGACCATAGGGTCCAAGTCTAATTTCATTCAGCTAATTTTTCCCCTCTTGGAAATGTTCCTTGTTCACTGTCAATACTTGGTTTACTAGAGTGAGATCCTGCGGTCCGACGAGGAAGGAATCCTTGGAGACGTGGTCCACATGACACCGGCTATGACTGTTGATCCAGCACCGCAAATGCATTGTTGCTCATCGCCTGCGGCAACTCTTGCTGTGGTGATTCATCCCCCGGCGACTCCTGCCTCGCGCGGTATTCCTGTTTCTTCGAGCGCTTGTCCCTCTTCTTCTGCCTCCTACTTTTAGGAGGAGCAAAGAAGCTCTCATCCTTCACACCTGATGCCGCATACGTCTGTTTGATAGCTTGCAAGAGCCTTGCATTCGCCTCCGGGCTGCTTGTGACTTCCTCACCAGGAACAACGAACAACTTCTGAATACTTGGCATTCCCATCAACGCCTCGTGCAGCCCAGAAATCAGATTATGCAGTTCGGTACCAGCTTGGCCGCTGTTCAAGGCTAGCCATATGGTGATGCATTGTTGCAACATCCTCAGGGAATACAATCCAGCCTGCAGACGGGCAGTGAGATGTACATTGTCCCACGAAGTTTCGAAGACACCAGAGACAGCACGGACTAGAAGTGCGGAATTGGGTGCTTTCAAGTCATCCATGCACAGCCTAATGACGAGCAAAGACCACTGCTGTTGCACAGGTAGTTGTCTGGTAGGCACTGTGGCAGCGCTAGTGGCCCATTCCTTGATCGTCTCAGCAAGCTCTGAAGCGTACGTAGCCATATCATGAGAAGAATACAGCGCGTGAGTATGGCCAGTAACGCTTTGTGCTTTCCGTTTCCACTCGCGGACAAGGAGCTGCCGACCTGTGAGCAGTGAATACGCGAGCAGACGAATATCTTGCCCGACCTTCCATGCGGCTCCTTGGAGAGGGTCCTCCAGTAGAAGGGGGAGATAAACATCCGGCGTGGATTGCGTGTCTCCTTCAAGAACTTGCATCATAAACTCTGACACGCGTGCATCCAGTGTGTGAAGCACCTCCCAAACTTCAGGATGATCATGGAAATGAGGGGGGGCTTTGGCCTTTCCCACATACCTAAGAGTGAAGTCAACGTACTCTCTATCTGAAACATCGATGCCTCGAGCCGTAACTATGGCTTGGCTAGTCGTCCTCGTGCTGTCCTCCTGGATGGTAAATGCGAGGGTGGTGAGATTGTCTAGCTGCATGCGCTTGCAGATGTTGGTTGGTGAGTACATTTTGAGTTCTGGCGTTGGCCAGAGCTTGATGTCTCTGAAGAACATGATTAGAAAATCATCGGGATACTCGTACAAGAACAAGTCAGAGTCGCTTGTGAAGATGATGTTGCGAGGACTGTCCTGGGCGGCTGCGGCACACCAGTCGTCCGCCTCGCCAGGTACCATCCGGACAATCCGAGCAAACTCACTCTTCGATAAAGTTTCCATCAGAGACGGGGCAAGCAGCGGGTAAATGATAGAGCCGAGCGGGCGTGGGATGGGACATGCAGTGGTTGAATTCATCGACCGATAGTTCAACACACGAGAGACATTCTGCTGAAGTCTCTTTGATCGCTCACCTTTCTTGGAGCTCGGAAGAGCGCCATCAAACAGGATAGCCGACCTACGATGGGAGTATTAGAAATGATCGACTTAATATATGCGGTGTCATGCATATGTTCCGCATGCAAGGCGAGGCGCCACAACGGCGGCCGTTGAACTCGGTTGAATGCCTCTAATTCAACAAGAGGATATTGCTAAGATCCTATTATAGGACCACAGCCGGAGGACGTACAGGGACCAACCAGGTGTACACCTCTCACTGGCTCAATGCTCGCTCGTCGAATGGTACTTTCCATGGAATTATTGCATGGCAGAAAGGCGAGACAGGCGTGGTGCTCGGAGTGGTGCGTCCATATAGGTATGTACAAGGGAATCGTCACCTACACTTTGATATCCATTTCTTCTAAGGACTTTAGCCAACGAATGGCGGAAGCATTGACATCTGCGTAGGATGGAGTGCGAGTCCCGCTTGCGGTAGATGCGAGGCTGTACGCATGGTAGGCCAGCGCGGGCCCATCGATGATGGCGAGGTAATCCTTCAGATCTCCAGAGGTGCATTGGACGGCATATGGCTCGAGGAAGCGGGTGAGGCCTGCCACTCCCATATTGCAGCGCGCCGGAGCAACAGGCGAGAGGACAGATGGACCAGATGATCAAAACGGCGTGACAAAAGGTGCGAAGGCAGCCAGTCGGCGGATTTGGACGTAAGGGACGTTGTTGGAATAACCCTGTATGGATGCAAATTGATATCGCGAGTTGTTGAACTCGCGCGTCCGTGTGACTGTGCGGCGTGCGCCGGGGTGGCTGCAGCCCAATTTTCCTGTCGAATGAGGGGGCCGGTCACACAGCCTTAGATATATTCGCGAGTCAGGCTCGAGCTCTGTCCATGGCGCGATGTCGGCGTGGGCGCGGCCATGGTGGAGTTGACGGTGTACTGTGATGTTGGCCACGAAAAGAAAAGATAACGCTTCAGGACGGTGGCTAGCGAGCGAGAGGAGCCACCTCCGGGCGACGGCGGGCGAATCGCCGTCGAGCACTAGCGCATGTCCCTGAGCGCTGGCCGTGCATCATCAGATCGCTGCTGCCCGCGCCCCCGCCAGTGGTGTGTGGTGGTGGCATGGACGGTGTCGAGAAGTTGACCGCCGCGTCCCCCTCTCCCAGCGAATTCTCTCCAATACCCCCAACAACCACAACAACAGCCTGAACCTGCACCACCCAGTCCACAGGCACAATGAGCGTCAAGACCGTCTCTTTGAAACCGTTTACCGACCAGAAGCCCGGAACGTAAGTTGAGCAGCTTCGTCTCGGCTATGCCTGTGTTACCAGTTATAGCCTTCTCTGTTATTGCCCTGCAACGTCTCTATTTCCCCTCCAGAAATTGCCCGCTGCACATACTTCATATCCCACGCGGTCTGGCTTCATGCTGAGGCCGGCTGCTCCTCCAATGCCGCTTTTTCAGGTTCATGGCTGACTCGTGGTTCCGCACCAGCTCCGGTCTGCGGAAGAAGGTCAAGGTCTTCCAGCAGGACAACTACAGCGAGGCCTTCATTACTAGCATCCTCCTCTCCATCCCCGAGGGTGTCGAGGGCTCGTTCCTTGTAATTGGTGGAGATGGCCGCTACTGGAACCCCGAAGTCACGCAACTGATCGCCAAGATCGGGGCAGCATACGGCGTCAAGAAGCTCCTGATCGGCCAGGACGGCATTCTCAGCACACCCGCTGCCAGCCATGTCATCAGGATACGCAAGGCGACTGGAGGCATCCTCCTGACGGCCAGCCACAACCCTGGAGGTTAGCAATTCATTTTTTCTCGCTCACCGCCCTCGACTATGGCCAGTGCGCCCTGAGCACCACACTGACAGAGGCCAGGCCCCACGGAGGACTTTGGCATCAAGTACAACTTGGCCAACGGTGCCCCAGCTCCCGAGAGCGTCACCAACAAGATATTCGCAACCTCGAAAACTTTGACATCGTACAAGATTGCAGACATCCCAGATGTCGACCTTTCTACAATCGGCACCCAGCAGGTTGGGCCTCTTGAAGTTGAGATTATCCACTCGACAAAGGACTACCTCGATATGCTCAAGGGCATCTTCGACTTTGATCTCATCAAGTCGTTTATAAAGCAGCACCCCGATTTCAAGGTGCTGTTTGACGGCCTCAGCGGCGTCACTGGCAACTACGGCATCGACATCTTCGAGAAGGAGCTCGGCATCCCGAACAGCACGCAAAACTGTGTGCCAAAGCCAGATTTCGGCGGCCACCATCCCGATCCCAACCTCGTATATGCCAAGTCCCTCGTGGATGCGGTGGACAAGAACGGCGTCCACTTTGGTGCTGCGAGTGACGGAGATGGCGACCGCAACATGATCTATGGTGCCAACAGCTTCGTTTCTCCCGGAGACAGCTTAGCCATCATCGCCCACCACTCCGATCTTATCCCCTGGTTCAAGAAGCAGGGCATCTATGGCCTTGCTCGAAGCATGCCGACCTCGGGTGCTGTCGATCTCGTTGCCAAGAAGAAGGGTGTTGAGTGCTACGAGGTGCCTACTGGCTGGAAATTCTTCTGCGGTCTCTTCGATGCTGACAAGATGAACATCTGCGGCGAGGAGAGCTTTGGAACTGGCAGCAACCATATCCGAGAGAAGGATGGCTTGTGGGCCATTGTTGCCTGGCTCAACATTCTCGCTGGTGTCGGACAACAGACCGGCACGACCCCCAGCATTGCGTCGGTCCAGAAAGACTTCTGGAAGACATATGGCCGCAGCTTCTTCACTCGCTACGATTACGAGGGCTGCGAGAGCGAGGGCGCCGGCAAAGTCGTCGCTCACGTTACGGAGCTCATCACCACCAAAAAGGATGAGTTTGTTGGCTCAACCATAGCTGGCCGCAAGGTCATCGAGGCAGATGACTTCTCCTACACCGATCTCGACGGCAGTGTCAGCAAGAACCAGGGTATCTATGTCAAGTTCGACGATGGGAGCCGCTTTGTCGTTCGCCTGTCTGGAACAGGCAGCAGCGGCGCCACGATCCGTCTGTACATTGAGAAACACGAGACAGATGAGTCAACGTACGACATGGACGCACAAGAGTACCTCAAAGACAACGTTAAGCTCGCCACCGACCTCCTGAAGTTGCAAGAGTACATTGGCCGCACTGAGCCCGATGTCAAGACCTAGACTGGCACATGTATGCCCAGATAAATTGAGCATTCAGAGGAGCTGCGCACACAGTATAACGATGTTTGATAATGGGCGGGGTGTTTCTAGCGAGCAAGCAGCTGCAAAAGTTCAATAGCAAGTGGTTCAACAGCCCAATAGAATGATCACTCTTTGATCGGCTTTCCAAACACTCTTCAATTTTCGTGACATTGGGCGCCTTCTCTAATTTTTAAAATATAACGCCAATACTTTGCATCTCAATACGAGTACGAGTAGGGATCGATGCTAGATCTCTCAACGTTCGTGCATCATATGACGCCACAGCATCGCACCGCCACATCCGTCAGGTACCATGCCGCCAGCGATTCATGTCTCTCCCCGCGATCCGCATGACGGAAACAAACACGACAATTTTGCCTCCAAAAAAGTAACTCGGAAGCTACCTTCATCCGAGCAGCATGGCCCTCGAAGATCCCTCGAAGCGCCCAATGTGTGTGGCCAGAAGGGACTTTACTGTGATGACGTCGACGCTCAGCCACACAGTGCCAGTGCCCAAGTGCTCTAAAGTCGCAATAAACACACCTCCCCACAGCATCGTCACTTCCTTCCCACCAACACCCACACCTCGTTGAACATCACTCGACATTCCTCACAGCAAACATCTCATACCGAATTCAACCCTGACAATAACCGCGCAAAATGAGTAACTCCAAAGACGAAGGTGCCGCCGTCCCCCCGCAAGCCAGGGGCTCGTGGTCGGGCTTCTTGAAGGTGCGCACACGAGCACACGCAAACACATGCACATCCTCCCCTGCAATCGTCCTCTCACTGACACAAACACCATACAGTCCATAGCTTCCTTCAATGGCGACCTCTCCTCCATGACGGCGCCCCCCTTCATCCTCTCCACGACGTCCCTCGTCGAATTCTCCTCGTACTGGGCCGAACACCCCTCCGTCTTCATCGCCCCGGCCTCCGAGCCCGATCCCGCAAAGCGCGCCGTGCTCGTGCTAAAATGGTTCCTAAGCACGCTGAAGCAGCAATATGCGAGTCGAAGCGAGAAACTGGGCAGCGAGAAGAAGCCGCTGAATCCGTTTCTGGGAGAACTGTTTATGGGCCGGTGGGAAGACGAGGCGGGCACGACGCAGCTAGTGAGCGAGCAAGTCAGCCACCATCCACCAGTTACAGCGTATTGTATCTGGAACCAGAAGGCGGGGATTCGGTTGTCGGGGTACAATGCGCAGAAAGCGTCGTTTTCGAGGACGATTAACGTCAAGGTAGACATCCCCCTTGATATCGCAGTCGAGCAGAAAATAGTGCTAACATACACGACCCAGCAAATCGGCCACGCAATCCTCCACATCGACGCCTACAACGAAGACTACCTCATCACGCTCCCCTCCCTCCACATCGAAGGCCTCATCATGGGCGCACCCTACGTCGAACTAAACCGCTGCTCCTACATCACCTCTTCATCCGGCTATACCGCCAAAATCGACTACAGCGGCAAAGGCTGGGTGTCGGGCAAAAAAAACACTTTCTCCGCTGTCCTCTACCCGTCCGACGGCAAGGAAAAAGACGCTATCTACACAGTCGATGGCCAGTGGACAGACGCCTTCTCTATCAAAGACCCCAAGACGAAAAAAATCGTCGATGAATATGACCCTAAAATTACAAAAGTTACCCCGTTGACTGTGGCTGAGCTTGACGATCAGGATGAACTTGAGTCCCGCCGCGCGTGGCAAAAAGTCGCTGATGCGATCGTCAAGGGCGATATGGATGCTGCGGGGGCTGAGAAGTCGTTGATTGAGAATTCGCAGCGTGAGTTGAGGAGGAAGGAGAAGGAGGAGGGGAGGGAGTGGGAACGGCGGTTTTTTTCGAGGACGGAGGTGAATGCCGTGTTTGAGCAGTTGGCGGGGAGGATTGGGGAGTGTACGAATGAGGGGTTGACGAATGGGGTTTGGGTTTTTGATGATGGGAAGGCGGGGGAGGTGGTGTCGGTGTTTAGGGAGGGGGAGGGGAGGGTTGGTTAGTTGGATTAGTGGGCGGTGGGTGGGATGGGGTGTTGGGGTGGGTAATGGGTTGGGGGTGGGGTAATGGGATGGCTTCCTAGGATGCAGGAGCGGATGCGGTATAACACGCGTACACTCCAAACACAGAATCGGACAGGGAATACTCATCCATGGGATAATAGCACGGTTCGCCTAGTCTGGGCTGGAAAAGTTGGGTTTGATGACTGGGCAGGGCGGTTTCGGGGTGTCGTGTCGTTTCTCTGGCATTGTTATGTCCCCTTTGTACTTACTTAATGCCCTATTAATATAGTTCTTCGCTGTGATATGCATGGGCTGGAGATGTTGGTTTAGGGTTTGGTAGGATGGAGGGAGGGGGGATGGGTTGTGTGTCTGGGTGGTTGGCTTGTTGGTGAATGTTTTGTTGTGCGTGGAAGGAGAGGCTGGGTATTCTGCCTGAGGAGTGCATTGTACTGTATTGCATATGGGGTTTGCAGTCTAAGGATGACTTGTTGGATAGTAATTAATTATGAGTTTACTCCTTTGGTATCCACACCATCCCACCCCACAATCCCAACCCCATGACAGTCAATCGCTTCCACGAATTCCAAGTTAGTAATTTGATTTGATCTTGACATCAAACATCACCACCTCCGCAACCCAAACCCAGCATCTAAATCAACAAATTCCAGCATTCTCATTCTCATTCTCATTCCAATCTCAAAATTCACTGCCCATTTATACTCCGCCATCCCTCTCTCCCCCCTCAATCCCTCGCCCCCTTACTAAAAGGAAGAAGAAGAACAGAGCACCATCTCCACCCAAACGCCTCCACGCCACCCCTCACAGGGACCAACTCACTCGATAACAATCATCCATTTCATTCCATTCCATCAAACAGACAACATGCCATCCCATCCCATCCCATCCCAGCCCAGTCCATCACACCATCCCACAAAAACGCCACCAGCATATAAAACAACGCCATCGACAAATCCATCCCAACCCAATCCCATCCATGCCAAACAAAACGTCTGTCGAGTGAGAGAGAGAGAGAGAGAGACAAAAGAAAGGAGCTTCAGGATCCAATCCCGTTGAATCAAGTCAAGTCGAGTCAAGTCGAGTCCAATCTCAGTACCTCCGCATATCAAATCCCCGTATCCCCACACCCTCTCCAATCCAATCCAACCCAAGAAAAGCAGCACAACCCCCTCCAACCCCCCAGCCCCGCATACGCAAAGAACAAAAAAGCCTCCCTCCAAATCCCCCCAATCAGCCTTGTTCATAACGCCAAAATGCAGTACGAAACCGGCCAAAGGAAAAAAGTCCACGTATTCCAATCCCAATCGCAGACTACTGAGTAGTGTGCTGATTCAGCGAATCCACCATGCTCACATTACCAATGTGCTTAGCATCAATGCCATGGTCCTTTTTATTCGCCACGACCTCCACCCGCGGAACCGGTCCAATCTCATCGTCATCATCATCAACCGCCGTGCCTGTTGGTTTGAGCGTCGTAGCGCTCGCTGCGAGATCCTCTGTCGAACCCGCAAATACAAGTTTCGTGCCATTGCTACCAGAAGTATATGCTGGTGGTTGTATTGAGATCTCGGGCGTAGCGCGCTTCGCATCAGGAACAGCACCCATCTCATGTTTAGAAGACTCTGGAACTGTTGTTGACGATTCTGTCACGTCCTCAATGTGCTGCGTCGCGCCGACATCATTGTCCTTTTTCATTACAGCTTCCAGGCTCCGGAAATTGAACATGGGCTCTGTGCCTGGAGCGCCATGCGGCGGCGTCTCATCCTGATTTAGGCTGACTCCAGAGGCACTGGGACTCGGCTCAAAGGAGGATCCAGAAGCGCCAAAGTTACCCTGACTTCCGTTTCGTAGCGAGTTCTCTTCCACAGAATCGTTTAGAGAGGATACCGAGGATGAGGGGTTGGAGAGATCGCGCAATGCGGATCGGTGATTAGAATCGCTGAATGGGTCGAAGCTGCCTGGGACATCGCGGACGCCAGAAGTCTGCTTCTGGATTTCTGCACGACTTTGCTCCAGATGCTTCTGAGGGCTAGCCTTCAGGGGCTTCGCGTTGAGGGTGGATGTTGGCTCGTTTAATGGATTGAATCCCACGGAACCCCCCGAGCGATCAACTGCTTTGCCTTTGCCCGAAGCAGATGAAGAGTTCGCCTCGACATCACTGTCCATATTCGGTGCAGGATGAAAGCCGCTTCTGCGTGCAGATTTATCGGCCTTTTTAGCTTCCTTTGCCTTCTTCTTCTCCTCCTTTTTTGCTTCCTTGGCGGTCTCCTTTTCTTCTTTCTTCTTACGCTCTTCTTCAGCAACCAAGCTAAGTCTGATAGCTTCCATCATCATAAGCTCTTCGAGATCCTCCAGCCGGTTGCCTCTTCTTGAACTATGTCGGCCGGGTGGGAGATCGTTCTGCCCTTCAAGTCTGACACCGGACCCGCCCCCAGCAGCGAGAAGTGCATTCACATCTCCATCGCGACGCGGGGTGCCATGGCCACTGCTACTAGGACTGTCACCGCTGCCGAACATAGTTCGTCTTCGTCTTCCAAGGCCAAAACCTCGACTTTCCGCAGCCTGCAGGTTGCCCATCATGTAAGCCGCATTGTGCAAGGCCGTGGCGGCGGCTGCTCGCCTCAAGGCGTGTGCTCTGGCATCAGCGAGTTTCTTTGACCAATCCGGCCGGACTCGGTCGGTAGTGATGACTGAGGTATCGTTGACGGCCAGAGAGGTTGCTCTCCTGCGTCCTGGAGAGGTCAATCCTTGAGAGTTCAGTGACGTCGTTGAAGACATTGCTGATGCCGCATTCGCTATCGAACCGTGTTTCCCAGCAAAGGTAAGGCCTCGCCTAAACGGTGGCGGATCATACGTCACGCCGAACTCGGGTTGAACACAGAAAGGACAGGCGGCCGGCTCAGACACCAATGTACCATCCTCCTGGGGTTCGGTCGGAGCGTGTGGATCGGTTGGGTCATGGTGCTCCGGCGCATGGGGGTCTGGGCGCTTGATCTGGACGAAGCACTCTGAGCAGATGGGTTGGTCGCAACAGCGAGTCTTATTCAGATACGGGGGATAGTACAAAAAGCAGATGGGGCATTCGGACGCGTTTTTATACAGAAATACTTCGATGCGCTGGCCATTCACGTAGGGGTCCTTTGGGAGTTCTATCTCCTGCGGCACCATTTCGGTCTGGGAAGCGTTTCGGGATGACGTCGTGAGCGCTGCAAGTGTTTTGGCGCGTCCTCGGAAAAAGGGAGATGACGATGGGGACGATGCGATGGGAGAGGTCGGGGACGGGAGCGAGAAGGCCGGATGTGAAGGGGATAGGCTGGCGGAACGGTCGGAATCCCGGGACATGGTTCGGGATCCCATGGGGACAGTAAGGCTGTTGATGTTCGAGTTCGATGTGCGTGGATTCCACTCGAGACTGAGATTAGTTGACCGCGGGGGCGCTTCGGGGGGTATCTCATCGGCTGGGGGCAGTGGCAAATCATTCACCACAGCTACTATTTGATGCTCCGTCCACGTATCCGAATGGTCGTTGAGCCCTTTCCAGAATGGGGCCATTCGACGTTCAATCTATTGGGGGTTAGTATCCTACGATGTCTACAGCATGCTCCAGTACACAAACCTGCAGCTGCCGTACGACGGGTTTGCTAAAATCTTCCGGGCCTGTGTATGTTCCCAGGGTGACGAGGAAGCCGCCGTCCACGCCCTCCTCGCGGATGCTGCGCTCGCGCTCCTGCGCTCTGGCAGCCCGCTCTTTCTCCAGCTTACGGGCCTCGCGCTCCGCCTTGGTCTCCCTCCGCGGCTCGACGGCCGCGTCTCGCTCAGCGGCGCCTCCTATGCCGAGGAAGGAGAGGTCGTGTCTGCTGCCCCGCCCAGGCCGCGAGGAGTATATGCCACTGCCTGAACGGTCATGATGCGGGGCACCACCGGGGCCGGAAGCCGTGGGTGAGCTGGGGAGGCGGGAGCTCGGGTGGTTGGACTGTCCCCGCGACGATCCAGGACGCGACTCCTTTGCCTGGCTGTTTCCCATGGTGACGCTGTGCGGGGGGGTGTGCTATGCTGCTCGAGAGTGAGGACGAGGTCGAATACCAGTGGTGGTAAGGCGACGGCGGCTGCCTGAGGCTCAATCGCAGCGTTCTTCGCCGGCGCGAGGGGACGACGGCGTGCTTATCGGTCGCGCTCTCGCCAGTGCCAGGACGTGGAGGGGTGGGGGAGAGATAGCTGGTGTCACAAGGACATGATACAGAGCGTGGATCCAAGACAGCTACGCCGGAGTCATCAACGAGGGTGTGCTGCAGGTGCAACCGGCCGCCGGGGGAGCGAACAGTCGCGTGTGCAGATACAGCAGAAAGGGGGCAGGGCGGCGATGGCGGCGGGTTGGGCGTGTGGTGTGCAAGGTGCGATGTGGGTAAAGTTCCCAGGTTGTTCGTGGCTATCCTGCCGGCGTGGACACGCCAAGGCCGCCATGCGATCGACGAGGCTATGCCGCATTTGCCAGCGGGGAAGAGTTGCTGCGGCATTCACGCCGACTTCTCACATGTCGCTGCGTCACTGCGTCACCGCTTGCTCGCAGCCAGCGCGCAGGGGGGCAGACAAGCAACGGCAGGCTTTGAGGCGGGGAGCGCCCGCACAAAGCCACGGCGCCGAAGCTTGGCCAGCTGTCAACCACGGTTAGAACATTGGACGACGCTCGCCGGGATCAGCCTCGTGCAGTGGAGCCCGCCCCGCCCATGCTGTTCTGGGAGCATGGGGACTGACGATGCCCGATGGAGACTCCCGACTGCGCGAGAGCCTTGCGAACGAATATCATGGACAATTTCTACACAGTATTGGATAGAGGGGAAGGCTGTGCTGGTGTAGACGAATAGGGGAACACTTTCAGAGTTCGGGAGTGCAGGAGCCGTGTCTGGGCGTTGCGCCTGCGTGCTGTGGAAGAAGAAGTTGCCGTTGAGCAGTGGCGTTAAGGAGAAGGCGCAGGTCACGAGGAGGAAAGGGGGACCACCAAAAGGAAAGAGAGAACCATCCTCAGATAACAGGGAAGGAGGGGACTGCCACAGGGAAGGAGTCCTCTCCTATCCCACCATATGGTGAACTCTTGGCAGGTGTTTCCAGGGACGTTCTTTCCCATACCCACTCTCTCTTCCCAGGCCCATTCAGGATCCCGCCACTCGGCGCCTGCCATGGGTGAACAGGCACGATGTGTCTCGAGATGCAAACAAACGTCACGACGAATCAACAAAGTATCCTGGGGATGCACGTTCGACCATTCCCTTGAACATATTCACCTCCAGACCATCCTACTATGTATATACACCCAGTCTACCAAGCAAACCCCACACATCCTCCCATACACCCTCTACAAAAGACCAAAGGTCCACGAAGACTCCCAGTGGTACTTCTGTCCGGGTCCGAAGATCTGCTTGCTCAAGCGGCCCCACTCAGGACTGTCCATGTATTAGCAGTCATTCCTCATTGGAATACATCTTTGACAACTTACTGGTTGATACCATCGACATAATCCATCGGCTCAATAGCAATGCATCCATCGCGGGGAATGAACTTATCCTTGCCCTCAATACCCTGGGTGCTCTTAATCTCAGCCTTTCCGTCGTTCCAGTTGCACGTGTACAGCACAATAGCGTCCTGGTTGGTGCGCAGCTCAGCCTTGATGCCGTTCCACTTGCTGCTGAAGGTAGCAACGACGGCATTGCGGGGTCTGTCGTCGTCAAAGGCCCAGTTGGTGTTGTACCCGTGGCAGCCGCCGCCGCAGTGGTTCTCAAACTCGGGCCTATCCGACGCGAAGCCGAGCTCGTGGGGCGCAGACCAGAAGTCGTCGATGTTGTCCTTTGCGATTTTGGCAATCTCACCGGTCGGCAGCGCGTTCTTGTCGGCTACCATGACGCGCTTGGCATACGGCATGTGCAGCGAATGGCTCCAGATGCTGCGGTTGTTGTTGTTGGTGGGGTTGGCGAAGGCGTCGAGCTGGAAGTAGGTGTGTTGGGTTGCCATGATGGGCGACTTGACTTGGGGAGAGACGGCGTCGATGGTGATCTTCCACTTGTTCTTTGTGATTGTGTACGTGACGGTCGCTTCGACATCGCCGGGCATGCCCATGGTCTCGTTGGCAGGGTCGTGCAGACCAAAGGTGATGGACTTCTTGGTCACCTCCCTAACTGTCCAGAACTTGAAAGACCAGTTGTTGGGGCCACCGTGCAGGGTGTTTGGTCCATCGTTCTTCACGGTGTAGTAAGTCGTGTTGTCAATGGTGAATTGGCCGCCACCGATGCGGTTCGTATAACGTCCTGGAATGGCGTTGTAGACGGGGTGGCCGGCATCGACGGGGTAGAAAGACGTGTTGTCATAACCCAGAACAATATCACGCTCAATGCCATTCTTGTCTAGTCATGTGAGTCTGAGGGCTCTCGCTTTCTGGATACAAGACTTACCTTTGACGAAAAGATTGGTCAAGGTGGCCGCATAGGGGATGAACTATAGGCAACAGTCAGAAGTCTGCAGTTGGTGGACAGTTCGCGGATTGAAGTCTCATGGAAGCAAAAGGACCAATTGGCCCAATTGGATCATTGGACGATCAGGAGAACAACAGCGTTTCCAAGTTCAAAGCGGGATAATTACCTGAGCTCGAATACCCTCAGCCTCCAAAGTATACTTGCCATCCGCATCAGGCTTAGGATCCTTGCCAATGGCAACCGCCGCCGCCGACGCAGCAAAAAGGGCAAAATGGTACCTCATCGTCACTTTTTTTAATCCTGGTAAGACAGTGAAAAAGGCAGACCCGTTGATCTGGAGAAGTGGGACCAACACCACGATACCTAGTACTTATAGCACGCGGTGGCAGGACCAGCAACCCGCGGGTCAGGGCCCCAATTCATCTCTGGGAAGCGCTCCATATTTGATCTACTGTACAATCTGGGGTTGAACAGAGTGCAACTCCGTTGGGTGCAATCTATGGTTAATCTGTGTGAAATATACCCCGGTAATTCAGGGACGAGCTGATGTGAGATATGCGGTGGTTGCGCAGGAACAAAGCTTGGGATGGGGAGCCCATTGTCAAATAATGTGCTCGGTTGTGGGGAGCCTCGGTCACGGAGTTTGTGGAGACGAAGAGGTAGGGGCCGAGATGGGTGTTTCTGTCCCAATTAGCCTGGCACGTGATGACACGGTTGTGGTGTTCCAGCTAGTCGTCAGGTCACCCGCGCCGCATACAAGCCCCAACTCCATGGGTCTGTTCCTCTAGCTCTAGGCAACACTTTTGCGGCGAAATAACTAGCATGGATTCTTCAAAATGGATGTTTCCACATTTTGTGGACTTCCCCACCATCTCCAATGGTCGACGACTCCTCGAGCTCTCCATCTTGCTATTCTCAAAGACCTCAATTGAGGAGCTCCAACTGCTGCCAGGTTCCTCATAATTCGCATTGATTGCCTCCAGGGACTCGCCATGCATTTATGTTCGGTTTGCGAAAAGATAGATTTCCTCGACCTCCCCTCGCTTCCCGCCTATTATGCACGAGGCTCGTACACGCATCCATGGGGCAATTTAGTCAAATACTTACACATCCGGTTATACAATAATTCTCGCGCGTCTGTGCAGGACCTCAAAGCGGGGGAATTTGCACAAGAATTTACCCATGAAATAGGCCTTCGGCACCACCAGTCTTTGGAAGAATTGAGGGCCGCTGCCACAGAGTGTGCAATCTGCAAACTCATTGAGCGTGGCGTTACCAGCTGTATAGCACAGCTTGAGGAGGCGGGAAGGGATAAGACGTATGCGTACTACAAGGAGAAGAGGCGGTATGATGATTTGGAGTACAAATTCTCGCTCGTGAAGCGGACTGGTGATGGCCATGGGCTTATGGTTTTGTCGCTCTCGAAAGGGATTAATCCGTGGCTTCTGGCGGGAATTGGATTCTGTGTGCAAGGTAGGAGGGTTGCTGTTTGTTTGTATCAAGGCTGAACATTTCTAGACGAAGATGCGCTGGCGCCCATAGTTCGTGGCAGAAACATCGAGAAGAATGCTGGATCTGACAAGACCATCGAGCGGGCGCTTCAATGGGTGAAGGAATGCACTACTCAGCATTCGGGAAGATGTGCGGTACAGGATGTTGAGCTGCCTCTTAGAGTCCTGGATGTACAAGCTTCTTCCACACCAAGCAAGCTGCGACTATATGAGTCGAATGGGGAGTTGGGCCAATATATAGCCCTAAGCCATGTTTGGGGAAACAATACCCACTTCATGACAACCCACTCCAACATCGATGCGCACAAGGAAAGCATATCCTTCGACGCTCTCCCCAAGACGCACCAAGACGCGGTTACCTTGACTCGCAAGCTGGGTATCAGATATCTCTGGATCGATTCCCTGTGCATATGCCAAAACGACGGACCCGAATGGGAGCGCGAATCCGCAAAGATGCATTCCATCTATGCCAACGCCTATCTCACCATAGCAGCCACTGGAACGGCACACGACTACGACGGTTTCCTTACCAAACGGCCTGACGTCGAATATACTCAGTTCCCATACACGTCCAAAGACGGCCAAAAGGGAACTCTAAACGCCTTCTCCATACCCCCCAAATACGTCGCCAACCCGTCGGACTACACATCCCTATCCAACGAACCGCTCACCAAGCGAGGCTGGGCCCTCCAGGAACGCTCCCTAAGCCCCCGCATCCTGCATTTCGCCTCAGACCAAATGTGCTACGAATGCTACCACCACTTCATCAGCGAAGACGGGCTCCGCGTCCAAGGCCGCAGCTCGGGCATCCACGAAGACTGGGTTCCAACGGCTGAATCGGGGATTCCTTACCGTGGCTCTTGGGCCTGGCATCAGATGCTCCGCGCGTACTACCCCAGAGCGCTGACGAAGCGTTCAGACAAGCTCCCTGCAGTGTCGGGCATCGCAAAGACGATTGAGGAGAGGACAGGGGACACGTATGTCGCGGGACTGTGGCGCTCGCAGATGATCGAGGGCCTGATATGGCAGTCTATGGGCTCGCATTCGGGGAAGACGAGCAGACCCCCCGAGTACAGAGCTCCGACGTGGTCGTGGGCATCTATCGACGGCCCATTTGGGAATCTGGGGCTGGGCAAGGGACCCGAACCTCGGGCTTCGACGTGGAAGGATGTCGCGATTGTTGAGGACTGTCGGGTGGAGCTGCAGGGGGAGAATCCGTATGGGGAGGTCAAGTCTGCGTGGCTGAAGATGAGGGCTCCGCTGGAACGCTTGATACCGAGTGAGGAGAAAGAAGCAAATTGGGAGACTGTGCCACATAAGATGGCCTTTAGAGTCAGGACGAAGACGGGGGTTCCGTTTGGGGCATACTGTATGTTTGATGTTGCTATTGAGCATGAGGTGGCGAGAGAGATGACCCTTTATGCTCTGGTCTTGGTGAGGATGATGGGGAAAGATGGGGAGGAGGTGGAGGAGAGTTGTCACCAGGCACTTATTGTTAGTCCTGTTGAGGGGAGGCCGGATACGTATGAGCGGGTGGGGAAGATACTAATGGGGATTGAGGAGCTGGGGGAACGTGACTGGTTGGAGGATGAGTCCAAGTTTGCCACCGTCACACTGGTGTGATACTGTAGTCTGGGGATAGGCTCGGGATCAGACATGGGACGTGGCCAAACCCGGATTGAGAAAGCTGTGATGACCAAATGTTGGCTGTGATCTGAATACATGCTGCAACAAGGGGGGATACTGTGCAGGTGCCTCGGTAATGTCCAAGGTTTAAGCTGGTAGTGGCCGGAGGTTGCGGTGTACACCTCCCTAGGTGCATTATTCCGCACCTCTCGAACAACCATCCTCTCCCGCGCCATCTGATTCAATTCCCACCATAATGAAGCGCGGCCTGACACACAATGGCCTCGACCTCACCGCCATCCCCTTTGTTCGGCCTACCTGCGTCATTCGGGGTGGAGCTTGAAAGTCACCGGGACACGGCGGGGTTCCAAAGCGCCGATGGCTGACCGACAGCCAGCCTCCCAGTGCAGCTCGCAGGCAGCTTCATTCCTACAACCACCTGTGGCCCTACCACCTGTCCCTGGGCCTTTTCTCCTCCTCCACACACCCGCCTGCCCGTCCACACCCAGAGAACCACAGTCACAGACATGTTTGGCTTCATTGCCGACGGCTTGACGTTCGTGCACCCCGCCCCCGCACTCCTCCTCCTCCTCCTCCTGCCCTCGTAGCTGTCGCATGTCCCCCCCGAGGCTGTCGCAGCTCCCAATCGCCCCAACACACGCCCCTCCCCATTGACATGTAGCTAACCAGCCCTCCAGCGTCGCCGTCACCGTCCTCTTCCCCGTCTTCGCGTCCTACAAAGCGCTGCACTCGCACGACCCCGCGCTCCTCTCCCCATGGCTCATGTACTTTGTAACGCTCGCGCTCCTCCAGACGGTCGAAAACACCTTCGACTTCATCCTCTCGTGGGTGCCCTTCTGGTCCTGGATCCGCTTCTTCATCCACCTCTACCTCATGCTGCCGGGCTCGCAGGGCGCCACCTTCCTCTACCAGGAATACCTCGACCCGTTCCTGTACCACCACGAGCGCGAGATTGACGACTTCATCACCGATGCACACGACCGCGCGAAGCAGGCAGGGCTGCAGTATGTCGACATAGCCGTCGAGTGGGCCAAGGTCAACGTGCTGGGCATGGCGCCGCGACAGCCCAGCCCGCCACCCACACGCGGGCAGAGCTATGCGCAGAACTTCATGTCGCGGTTCAACATGCCAGCCGCGCGCGGCGACGCCGACCTCTACAACCTCGTCACGCAAGCCCTGAGCGGCGCCTCGGCCCTCTACACCGGCAACCAGGCCGCACAAGCCAGCGAAATGAGCCGCAGTTCCACCCTCGTCCCCGAATCCATCCGCGGCGAAGACGAGCGCGCCAGCTACGTGGCCACGCAGCGCGAGCGCCTCACCACGCTCCTCCAGGCCTTTGACCGCGAGCAGGACAATCTGCGCAACAGGCGGGATCCCTCGAGAGGCTATTCCGACGGCAGCGGGCTGTCGAAAAGCAGGAGCGAGGCCGAATTCGACAGGATCGAACGCGATGAGATTGGGAATGAACGCCCGCCTTATCCTGTTACACCGCCTGCGCTCGATCGGAGGGCGAGCCAGGGCGGATGGATGCCGTGGAATTGGCGCCAGGGACAGCCGCCTGTGCAGGAGGATCCGTTGGCGTATGGGAAGGACCATGCTGCGTCGCAGGGCCGGTCTTCGGGGTTTGATCTGGGGGATCGTTAGAGGGGGATTTTGTTTCGTTGGGTTCGGTTGGGTACAGGATTGGCGTTTTAATGCTTGTGATTGTGGGTTTGCATGGCTTTATGATGGGGATGTGTGTACGAGGTAGACAAAACCCCTAAGAAACTTGGCCTCACGGGCATTTTTATCATGAGGGTAGATGGTGGGTATTACATGATGCACTCCATTGATCTATTCGTGAGATGTGCTATGGTATGGGGAGTGATATATTACAGATTTTGCACATACAAGGAGATGGCGGTGCGTCCGGCCCTCTCACATCCCATCCCATCCCATCCCCTCCTCTCTTACCCACTACAATTCATCCTCTCCCCTCTTCCCCCCATCCTCACATCCCCCCATCCTCACATCCCCCCTCCCTCCCCTCTCTTCACGACTCCTTAAACGGATACCTAACCGAATCATCCTTCCTCAAAACAATCTTCTTCTTCTTCTTCGTCGTCACATGCTCGACCCAAACCTCCTTCGTCATATCCACCGTAAACTTGCGAATAAACCGCGGATCCCAGAGCTCCGACGCAATACCCAGATCCTTGCAGCAGCGCATCAAGGCATTCGATTTGCACCCCTCAGTCGCCGTCGGGATCCCATCGGGGTCAAAGTACTGCTGCTCGCCCCGGGCTATAGCCACAAGTCTAGAACGATCAGATTAGCACTTCCACCTTATTAAGAATTGCAGTTTTGACACAAGTGGGCCGGGGTAAACATACCGACCCTGCACCACAAGCCCATACTCCCTCGTCACCAACCTCGCCGTCACAATCGTCTCCCCCCTGGGCGCCAACCCCCACCCACCAGGCCCAAACGTACGGTTTAAAATCCGCCTATACTTGATCTCGGGCAGGTACAACAGCCCATCGGGCTTAACCTCTACATCATCGGCTGCGATCGGCGAGAGCAGGATTTCTTGCTGCTCGGGCGTAAAGGCGCCCCCGGCGAGGCCGTGGAAGGAACGTGTCCAGTCGATGGCGGGCATGCCTTCGATTTCGGGGGGATGGTCGGAGAGCCCGGAGGTTAGGGTGCGGTGGCCTTTGATGGCGGTTTCGGCGGCGAGGGAGCGGGTTGTGGGGGTGGGGGGGTCTTTGGCGGGGAAGGAGGGGGTTATGGTTCGTTGGGGGGGGGATGGGGGGTGGGGGGTGGGGTAGTTGGATGTTGAGGTTGCTGGTTTGGCGGCTGTTGTTGGGGATGATGATGATGATGATGTTGTTGTTGCTGCAGGTTTGGCCGTGGTGGATGTTGCTGGTTTGGCTGTGGTGGAGGCGGCGGGTTTGGCGGCGGTGGTGGTTGCGGCGCGGTAGGTGGGAGATGACGCGAAGGCGGAGGAGAGGGGTGTGGAGGTGAAGTGTCGTATCCGGTAGGATGAAGGGGCGCCTCTGGATGAGGAGGTGGAGAGCAGGAGCGAGAGGCCTCGGCGGGAGGTATGGGTTGCCATGGCTGGATGGAGTGTCAATGGGCGCGACGGTGATGGAATGGAAAAAGTTGGAACGCGAAGTCACATTATTCGAAGCAGTTAGCGGCATCCCGCGAGCCAATCACGGTGAGGGGGTTCAACTGACAAAGACCCGATGCATACCTTCAGCCTTGCGCTTCGCTCATAACTAACTACTCCCGCAAACATTTATGCTTTACTAGACTGTATCACGGATGGTATTTCGTTTCCATAATCCAGAGTGGGAGCAGCCAACCACGGCCATGTTCAAGGAGTACAAATTGCCATTCAATAAACGGATCGTGTGATCCAACTCCAGATTGATAAACCAACACATCCCCTCTCTCGCAGCTGTAAATAGCCTGGAAGCACGCTCTCTCCGATCCTCCGCTGGAGAAGATTCAGGGTGTCTGATATCACACACCACACGAAAGTGAAGCGCATGGCAAGCAACTGGCTTTGGGCTGCTCTACTAGAACAAGCTCCAAAGCAAAAGCGACGAGAGCAACCCAGCGCTGGTGATGCAAAAGTCAAGAATAGCCGTTGTTGATGTCTAATCAAGCCTTGGTTTGACGTCTGGTGCGTCGCGTCTCGATCCGCATCAGGCGAACGGCACGGCAGTTAGCGTCGTTTTGTGGTTGAGCCATGCTTGCCTCTGTGACGCTACTGCTCCTCGTGCATCAGCAGCTGGGTTGGTGGTGGACCATTAAAATGCCTAATAAATAGAAACTAACTATGCCTCCTAGCTCCCTCTGTCACTTACAACAGCTTCTTGTCTGGTTCTCATTTACAGCGCGTTCGTCATGTCCGCGACAGATCAGACCTCCAGTCTCGTACGGGTGCTCCAGGCGGCGACTGTGTCGCAGATTACCACCACTGTTGTCCTGCTTGTCAGTACTGTTTCTGTACCCCAAGTAACTATCTTCTAACCTGGATGCGCAGTTGATTGTTCGTTTTATAGTGAGAGGTATATTCAGGGTATACTTCCACCCCTTGAGTCGATTTCCCGGTCCAAAACTCTCGGCTTTCACTCGATTGCCAACCCACCGCGCAACATGGAAGGGCAACATGCATCATTATGTTGGCAAGATCCATAGAGAGTACGGCGATATTGTTAGAATCTCTCCCGATGAATTAAGCATCATAGACCCTGGGGCGTGGAAAGATGTACAAGGCCATCCGACGAAGAACACAAAAGGCTCGATGCCATCGAAGCATTTTGCCCGCTATGGCAGACCCCTCAATGGAGAAGTAGGCATGATTTCAGCGCGGGATGATTCACACGCACGCCAGCGCCGTATTTTCAATCCGGCCTTCTCCGACCGGGCGCTCAAGCAACAGACGCCCTTGTTCACAAAATATATCGATAAGCTTGTCCAGAAATTAAAAGAAGGGCTTGAAGAGGATCCTGATCGGAAATGGGACATGGTTAGAATGTACAACTACACCACATTCGACGTGATGGCCGATCTCACCTTTGGAGCGCCCCTACACATGCTGGACAATGGAGACTACGACCCGTGGGTGAAACTGATCTTTGCTTCCATCAAGATGGGCACGAGGATAAGCATCTTGACACACTATCCTCTCCTCTTCAGACAATTCAAACGATTTGTCCCCCAAACCGTCAACAAGAAGCGCGTACAACACGCCCGGTTCGCTGTAGATCGGGTAACAAAAAGACTGGAGCAAGGACGGGAGACCGAAGGTGTCGACGTCTGGGATCTCGTGCTCGCGCAAGAAGACGGCAAAGGCCTGACCAGAGGAGAAATGGACAGCAACGCCGGCCTATTCATGATAGCCGGCACCGAAACCACGGCAACCCTCGTCTCAGGCCTGACATACCTCCTCCTCCAAAACCCAGAATGCATGAAGAAACTCCTAGCCGAAATCCGCGACTCCTTCGCCACCGTCGAAGACATTTCCATGGAGTCGATTGCAGCACTGCCGTACCTCAACGCCTGTATCAAAGAGGCCTTGCGTTTATATCCACCCGTGCCAGTCGGATTACCGCGCTTAACGCCACCGGATGGGTCAACCGTCTGTGGCCAATACATTCCCCCAAATGTAAGCCAACGCTACGTGCTGACAACGGGAACCGGATGGAGGCTAATTCATCTCTAGACCGCCCTCACCATGCCCCATCTCGCCATGTATACATCCCCTCGCAACTTCAAAGACCCGCTATCGTTTGTTCCTGGGCGGTGGATGGGCGATGAGCGATATGCGGATGATCGCAGGGAAGCGTGGCAGCCGTTTTCGTACGGGTCGAGGGATTGCTTGGGCAAGAAGTGAGTATTTACTACCCAAGTCAGCGCATATCATATTGTACACATGCTGATTATTTATTCTAGCATGGCAAACCACGAAATGCGCTTGATGGTAGCCAAAGTGCTATACACTTTCGACTTTGAACTCTGCCCGGAAAGCGAGAATTGGAAGGATCAGGCGGTGTTTAATCTTTGGGAGAAGCATCCATTGTTTTGCAAGTTGAAGCTTGCATAGAGTGAGGGGAGGATGATTAATGGATGGATGATTATACTTGGTTATTTGTGTGTGGCGGAGTTGGATTATTTTAAAATAGACTATATAGGGTTTACAGTGTGGTATTTTTGTCCTTGGCCCACGGACTTGTGCACCTTGATTTTACACATATCCTACACTCTGATATCGGCAAATTACCAAACAAAGCTCAGCATCAGGAATTAATACACTACTCGTACATGGTCGATAGCAACATCTTCGCACCCTCACACCACAATCATGCATCCTTCGAACCCGTCCTCTGATCATTTCCTTGCTTCTTCCAACACGCCCGAAAAATCTCCATCTATAGTCCCATCAGCCATGCCCTTGAAGTTTCAATTTTGTGCTGTCCAGCGTGGTGAAGCCTCGTTGCTCTCCGTCGGCAACATTTCGGATCCCCCATCAACCCCTCAAAAACAAAACCACTCACCTCCTTCTTGCACGCCCGCCAATCCTTCTTCTCGTAGTAACAATCTGTCAATTTCATATTCTCGTCTAACCCCCCGTCAACACCAGGCCTTTAGGGCAAAGGACATTTGCGTACCGGAACACCCCGTGCTGAAGATCCTCTTATCCCTAGACGTGCACCAGCTCGTCAGAATTGTTCTTCCCCGCTTGAGAAAAAGACAAGGTTACACGCACCACTCATCAGGTTCATCGTCGTCTTCCAGTGCAGAAGCTGTAGCGCCTTGTTTCGGATCATTCGACATTGTTTCCAGCAGTTTATGACGGGGTTGGTCGACTCGGAGTTTCCAATTGAAGTTGCGTGGAGATCGAAGTCTCACCATCGGCTTCTATTCGGCTTCAACTCGGGGCCGAACTTGCTCTAAGTAAACAGCTCCATTCGTCGACATATCAACCATGGCGACGCCGAAGATGAATGTTTTGGTGTATTCGGGTATTGGAATTGTATTCTTGTGGGATGGGATGTGTATGCTGATGAGGCAAAGGTAGCGGAAGTACAACGGAATCCGTCCGCCATTGTTTGTACACTCTTCGTCGTCTCCTCTCCCCTACGTATGCCGTCATCCCTGTGACCGGCGATATTATCGTCAAAGAGCCATGGACGGCGACTTGCGCTTTACTCGTTATGCCTGGCGGTGCGGACTTGGAGTATTGTCGCACGCTTAACGGTGATGGGAATAGACGCATCAGTCAGTATGTCAATCGCGGTGGATCGTACCTTGGATTCTGCGCAGGGGGCTATTACGGCAGCGCAAGGTGCGAGTTTGAAGTCGATGATCCTAAGATGGCGGTCGTGGGGGATAGGGAGTTGGCGTTCTATCCGGGGATTTGTAAAGGGTTGGCTTTTGCGGGGTTTGTGTATCATTCTGAGGCTGGGGCTAGGGCGGCTGAGGTTAAGATTGAGAAGAGTGCGTTTCCGGATGTGAAGGAGGAAGTGGCAGATACTTTCAAGAGCTATTATAATGGGGGTGGGGTGTTCTTTGATGCGAAGAAGCTGGCAAATCGCGGGGTGCAGATCCTCGCAAGCTACACGGAGGAATTGCATGTGGATTCGGGGGAAGGTGCTGCGGCAGTGGTGTATAGGAAGGTTGGGGAAGGTCATGTGGTACTTACGGGACCGCATCCTGAGTATGTATTATCTTATCTTCAGGCGTATCATCCTAACATGCGAATAGATTTGCACCCAACAATCTCGCGAAAACGCCTAGCATACCCTCCTTCTCGGAGGCGATCGATCAGATCTCGGGCACCAACAGCACACGGATCGGGTTCATGCGTCTACTATTGCAAAAACTAGGCCTCAAGGTCAATGAAGAAGAACAAGTAGTGCCGTCCCTCTCCCATCTTCATCTCTCTGCTCAATCGGCTACAGAAGTCTCCGACCTCCTCGCCACATGGGCCGAAGTCGTTACTGTAGTTGATGGGGAAGACTACATCAATGGACAAAACGATGTGTTCCATATTGGGAAGTACGATGCTGCCTGGGGAATGTCTGGACTACAGAAAGCTGTTGAAGTAGTGGCCGATACGCTCCCCACTTCCGACTCAGGGAAGGAGCCCATTAAAGACCAGAAAAAAGATGATGACACAACCAAATCCATCCTAGAGCGGGTAGAATATACCTCCAAGGCCTCTCCTGACCAAATCCTCGAGTACAATAAAATCATAAAGCACATAATCCCCCACGAAAAGTCGCACCCTTCCTCTTGCGACACGCCTTCTTTCCGCCATGACGCCTACTACGCCAACCTGTCCTTCTACCACACCAAACTCTCCGTCCCCTCCCCCTCTTTCGGCACCCAACTCCTCTACGGTGAGGTCGTAACCAGCACCAACACACTCCTAGAGAAGAACCCCACTGTCCTCTCCCACCTCCCCACCGGCTTCACTCTCACAGCAACGACCCAACTCGCGGCCCGCGGCCGCGGCACAAATGTCTGGGTCGCACCTCCAGGCGCCCTCATGTTCTCAACAGTTATGCACCACCCACTATCCCTGAACCAAACCGCCCCTGTCGTATTCGTCCAATATCTCGCCGCGCTCGCCATCATCCGGGGGATAAAGCAGTACGCCCCAGGCTACGACCGCATGCCCGTCCACCTCAAATGGCCCAACGACATCTACGCCTCTCTTCCCGGCAGCGCCCCCAACACATTTGTCAAAATCGGGGGCATACTCGTAAACTCGAGTTACAGCGGCAGCGCCTACACACTCGTCTGCGGCATCGGACTTAACCTCTCCAACGCGCTCCCCACCACATCCCTTTCGCTGCTCGCCTCTGCCCTCACGCCCGCCTTGAATGCTCCCACGGTGGAGAAATTGCTCGCGTCTATACTCGCGCAGTTTGAGGCGCTGTACTCGACGTTCCTCCAGCGCGGGTTTGATAGGGCTTTGGAGGAAGAGTACTATGCGTGCTGGCTGCATACGGATCAGATTGTGACGTTGGAGACGCATGGTGGGGTTAGGGCACGGATTAAGGGGATTACGAGGGATTGGGGGTTGTTGCTTGCGGAGGAGGTGGGATGGGAGGATAGGGGGACGGGGAAGGTGTTTGCGCTGCAGAGTGATAGTAATAGTTTTGATTTCTTCAAGGGGTTGGTGAGGAGGAAGGTTTAGGGGTGAGGATTGGGTGGGTGGGTATGGAGTGGGAGGGAGTTGAGTGTCACTGTTTTGGAATCTTGGGGTTGAATGTTGTGTGTATTTTGAAAGGTGGATGTCTATCTACATAGCACTTTTAGGGTCCGGGATACTGGGTCGTCGGAGTGCTTGTATGGGCAAGCAGGTCTGGGGTGGGCTTCTCCAGGTTGGAAAATGGCGCCTCGGATTTCGATATGTGGTGGAGAAGTATGTTGTCACGCCAAAGCAAGGTATACCCGACTAAGTAAGCACGGTAAACCCGATGAGGGCCAGCATCGAGTTGCTGCCGTAGTATATATCGAGCCGGTGTATCTGGATCACTCAATCAACTCAGTTTCCCTCCCATATCATTGAATGATCACTGCTGTGACATATGTAGATGAATGTACACGTTGATCTCGTTGAAGTGGAGGATGGCTTTTGTATCCGAGTTTGGGTGGGTAACTTTGATGACACATGGCAAGAAAGATGGAGCATGTCGATTGCCTTGGACGTCCTTGTGGTAATTGGTCGTGTGGGACGCTGCATTTGGTCCAAGGTATGTTGATTTGAGCATTGGAGCGGCATTTGATGAGCGGCCTTATGCTTTGTAGTCCCCAGATATTACTTTGAGTTGCTATCTCAAGGTTGTCATTGGCGATGTTGTTGGTAGATCGTCGATGGCATATCGTGTGTTTGGAGGTCCCTGATATAGTGAGTTGTCGAAAGGGTGGACGACTTCTGTTTTAGCGGAGTCAATCCGGAATACCAACTCTGCGAGACACTGACAAAGCAGATGAGAGGCATGGCGATGAGCAGATAGGTGATCAAACCGATTCCCATTGACGTCTCCTCGCTACATGAGTGTATTTGTGTCGTCCTTTACAGACAGCCGTGGTACGTAATAAACGATGGTCGCCCATTGGATCCTGGCTTCCTGGAAGTGCGCGCAGCACACACCCAGTTGTTACACATCAGTGTCTGGTCCGTATGTCCTTGTAGTAAAGCAGCGCAGATTTAGACGACCGTTCAGAGATCCGAGTGAGTATGGATGTCGAGTTGCGAAAAAGTAGGAGAGGCTTCCCAGGCTGGTATAAATCCAGGAGCATGAGGATCCAACAGGCGGCTTGGACGGCTAATAGGACTGCGATGCAGATGCGGAAGGACGCTTCCTTGGCGCTAGATTTGGCCATGGCTTTGACAGTCACAAAAGTGGAGGAACAACAGAATGAAGAATTGCAGCAAGGCAGTGTAGAATTAAGAATTGTATAGTGAGGTTGACCTCTAGAGACACCCCACCATTTTGACTTGTTCCTCTCCCAAAGTGGACAACTTGTCAACTTCGTGATCAATATCGGCAGATACAAAGTGGCCTCTGCAGGGCGTAATATGATGCCTCAGCCCAGCGTCACGCCGCCCTTGCCCCTCAGACGCCGCCTCCTGTTCTTTTGTGTATATCTATGGCAATGCGAAGGGAACAGGAATTGAGACATGGACGCCATATATCATGCACGTTTCAAGATGTTTCTTGAAGAGTTGTCAGGAAGTTGGATGAAGCCACGATGGAGGTAGGGATGCTGTAAGCGAGCGGTTTTACCGAATGCGGTCTAGTCTTTACTGAATTTCATCAGCTGACGCACGGCCCCGGCTGACGCACACCCACACCGGAATTTACCGAATTTTGACATTATTCAAACTCCACCAATATGGATCGTATTGAGGAAGCGCTTGCACATTTAGAATCGCTGAAACCAGGAGAATCAAAAAATATTACTGCAATAGCAAAATTATATGGTGTTGAAAGAAGCAGGCTATCAAAGCGCTGGCGAGGCGTCCAGGGCTCTCGTGCTGCATAGTACGAAAATCAACGACTACTCAATAATTAGTAAGAGAAGGAGCTTGTAAAGTACGTTAATCACCTCTGCAACCGTGGACTACTACCTATAAAGTAATGGCTACGCAACTTTGCCTCAGAAATCTGTAGTAGAGAGGTAGGCTAAAACTAGCCTAATCGCTTCCTCCAGCGTCACGAAATATCTCTAGTTACTCACTAGACCTTTGGACTGGATTATGATAGGAAGAGTACTAATTCAGCCTTTAAATATAAGCTATATTTTGAGCTCCTTCAATAGAAGATTTAAGAGTATAGGGTAGAGCCACAGCATACGTACAATATGGATAAGAAGGGCTACCTTATTAGTGTACTCTTAAGAACAAAGCGAATCTTCTCATAACAGAAGTATAAGGAAGGCAGCCTTAAGCAGGCTATTCAGGATAGCAATCATAAGTGGATCACCTGTATTGCTTGTATCTGTGCTGATGGATCTACTCTGCCTCTAAGCCTTATCTATCAAGCTACTACTAGTAATATTCAAGATAGCTGGCTGCAGGACTTTGATCTATTAATATACACTGCCTTCTTTGCCTTATCTCCAACAGGCTGGATAAACAACAAGCTCAGCCTACAATGGCTAGAGCAGGTATTCAACTTAAGAATGAAGAAGGCAGCTCAGAGGGCCTACCAGCTCTTGATCCTTAATAGCCATGGATCTTACGTCTCTATGAAGTTTATCAACTACTATAATTAGAATAAGATTCTACTTATAGTATACCCACCTTATTTAACTTATACGTTGCAGCCACTTAATATAGGTATATTTAAACTACTATCAACAGCCTACTCAGATTAACTAGCAACTTTTATATATAAATTAATGGGATTTACAGCTCTTACTAAGTGAGACTTCTTCCGCCTATTTAACAAAGCCTGGGAGATCTTATTCACAAAGGAGAATATACTCTCAAGCTTCAAAGCCTGTAGTATACAGCCATTCAACCCTTATAGAATCCTTGCTTAATTCAGTAAGCCTATGAGTAGCAGGCCTTCTTCTAGTAGGAGCTCTTAATTAGTTCTTACTACTCAGGATTGGAGACGTATTAAGAAGCTTCTAAGTAGTATAGTTGGTAATATATATAATCAACAAGCCAAGCAGCTTAGTAATACAATCTACAGTCTCTTAATCCAGGTCATAACTCTCCAGATAGAGAATTAAGGCCTGAGCAAAGCTCTATTTAATAAGAAGAAGAAGAGGAAGCGTAGTAAGGCTCTCTTGCTTGAACCACTAGAATGATACAACGGTGGAGCTGTATTTTATAGCCCCCAAAAGGTTCAACAAGCACGTAAACGACAAGCTGAGAAAGAGACTGCAGCAGAGCTCCTACGCAATAAAAAAGAGGAGAAGGCAAGGCTCAAGATGAATGAGAAGCTAGAGAGGGCTTAAATAGCTGAGGAGAGGAGACGTACAAAGGCAGCTGCAAAGGAAGCTTAAGAGGAAGAGCTACAGCAAAAGCAACTCCAGAGGCAGGAAGCCTAGCTCACTAAGCAGGCTAACCAGCAGCTTTAAAATGACTACAATGTAGCTAGAAAGGCTACAAAGCCTCCCCAAGCTCACAGTTGTACACGAGAGCAGGTAGTTGATAAGCAATCAGTTGTTGAAGTAGTAGATCTGCCACAGCAGCAGAATCGACGGGGTAGAACTATCAAGCTCCCAGAGCGCTATTGTAACTAGCTAGTACGCGCAGTAGAATCGCCGTAATTGATTTGCTACTCCATCAAAAATCTATATCAATCGATCAACTATTGAATACTGTAGGCCCTCGATTGTAGAGCTACTGCACGGCAAATTCCGTGCGTCAGGTGGGACCGTGCGCCAGCTGATCAAACTCAGTACCCGAAGTCCGAACAATCCTGGCTCAAATCATGACCACATGGTCCGTCGTCGTCATCTCTTGCGTACCCAGCTAGGGTGTGTGGTTGGGTGCTTACTTTAATATACACGAAAACCTTCTCATAGAACGTGGTACGTTATGCTTCTGCTTCGCCGCAATTTAGGTCTATCAGGTGGCCATTCGTTAGGCAAGCTGCGGCGAATACAGCAAGTTTGCAGGTTTGTACCCATTTCCTGCGTCGTTCGCCAAAATACTACAAAGGTTATCCTAGTCGTCGCATCACTATTCGTATACCCTTGGGCAATAGCTAGCTAGAATGGCTCACGCCACAAACGCTAAAAGCTCAACTGGGTCATCCAAAGAACCCAAGAACCCAAGAGGGACATCCCTTGGAATATCGTGCTACTAGCCTCTTGACAGCAGAACCTATACTACCAAGTCTTCCTTACTTCGCAGAGTATATAGTGTACTGCCTACCACGGAGATACTCCAACGATTGTGTTATTTCATTTTGACGGCTTGTTGTCTGCCAACGATCATTTTTGGGTTTCAGGTCAGCATTTCCACTTCTGGACCCTTCATTTCCTGTTTTCGATATGTTGAACACATAATGTTACACGGCGTCGGTTGGTTATCCGTCGTCGTGTAGCATTTGGGCGGCTGCAGCGAGCACGTTCTGTTCAGGCTCTCTGTTCACAGTTGCAGTGCCAAAGAGCCGGTACCCAATGGGCAATCACTTTGATCGATTGCGTGTATACTATTAAGGGGTAATTGGAGTTCTGCATGCAGGCGTACGAGTCCCACTTCCTTTGTTGGCTTTGTGTAAGCCTGCACAAAGACGCCTGGTAGGATTATCTAACAAAGGCGCCGAGACCTTTCCATGGCCATTGTTCCGTAGCTCTGGACTAGATTCTCGAAGACCGATGCGCTAGTTCGGTACGCAATGCTGTATTAGATTTGCACAACCGTTCTCACTTCAACCTCCAATTCTTTTCAAACTCTTGCGTTCTTTATTTCTCCTTCATTCAATCTTGATTCTCTCATTATGGAGCAACTACAGTGGAGAATACCCCCGTCGGGGTCGATACCTTTACTTCTTCGGCACAACAACGCGCCAGATTCGTTGAGACCGGCGGAACGATCCCACGACAGTGACCCCTCCGACACGGAGAGTCAGACTTCGAGTTCACTTGCTGGGGAAGAAACGAAAAAGTTGGACTTGATACGGAAGCCATGCAATTTGCTTCTGAGCATGCGCGAATGGCCTGAATCTTCTCGCACGAATCACCAACTTGATTCGAGAAAAAAAGCTTGGTCACGAACAGCAGTAATTCTAGCTGCAACTCTGTTATGTTTTGGGACTATTGGTGCCATGTATGACTTCTCTGGACACAAACTGTGGGATAATCAGATCTCTTACGAACAGTCACAGAACCTATACATTCTTAGTTGCAACGCTTTTTCAACCATACACACCAACCCAAATTACTAATGGCCTCCAACGCGTTGTCAACGCCTGGAGGGAGCCAACTTCCCAGGGTTCATTTCAATTCGAGTGGAGAGATGATTTCAGCCGCGACATCATCCCCAAGAACTGCCACTCACATAATGACTACCTGAGGACTGTTCCCCTGTACGAAGCCCTCGCAGCTGGCTGTGTGGGCGTTGAAGCCGACATCTGGGTGACTGACGAGGAGGAGCTGCTTGTTGGTCATACGTGGAAATCTACTAAGAAAGAGCGTACCCTTCGTTCCCTTTACCTTGACCCACTGGCCAATATCTTCATCCAGCGAAACGTTTCACTTGCATCAGCGGACGACAAGGAAATCGGAATCTTCGATACCAACCCCAACGTTTCCACGATCCTTCTCATCGACTTCAAGAACAACCCAAAGAAGACATGGCCCATTCTCTTGACCCAGCTCCAACCATTTCGGGAGAAGGGCTGGCTCACTTACTTCAACGGCACGGAACTCGTCCCAGGACCACTCACTATAGTGGCCACAGGAGATGCTCCTTTCGATCTGATACAGGCCAACAATACCGATCGATTCGTCTTCCTCGACGCCCCTCTCGATGATATCTCGAATCCGGCTTACACTTCCGAGAACTCATATTATGCTAGCGTTAGCTTAAGCCAAGCGGTCGGCCACGTTTGGTTTAATAGGCTATCGTCGAAGCAAGTCGACATTATCAAGACGCAGATCAAAGCTGCTGCGGATAAGGGTCTGAAATCCAGATACTGGTCGACTCCCTCTTGGCCAATCTCGTTTCGCGATAAGATCTGGTTTACGCTCGTGAGCAACCATGTCGGCATGCTGAATGTAGATGATCTTGCCGGCGCTACAAGATGGAACTGGCACTGGTGTGTGATTGCTGGGTTGAGATTATGTGATAATAGTTGATTTAGCTTCTGCATTTGACTTGGGGAGGATCTTATGGGTCTCTTAGCAAGCATTTCGGCGCTGTTTGTTGATTACTCGTGTATATACCCGCTCACTTTTGAGCATGCATAGGTAAGTAGCGCAAGACCTGTTTTCCAGCATGCTTTACGAATAAAAACTTAAAACTTCAAAACTTGAGACTGATAGCACTCTGTCTTTCACTGTCAACTCCACTTCTAGTTAGCGTCACGCTACGATCTGATTGTCCCGCAAGGCTGGGCCTTGGGAGGCTTAGGTAAAGCTTGACAGGCGGATGCCCGATAATTACCCGAGTGACGTCCTGTCGCATGTCTAAACCTACCTGCCCCTACACTTCACTACCAACGCATTGAAATGGCCGATGATATGAAAATTGACGTCCAACGAGCAAAACAGCTCGCCGAAAATCTCACTAGCATAACTTCGCGCATTAATGCTGCGAACAAGGCGTCTAGAAATGTACGCTCACCCCACCATACTCTCTGTCTATCTTTCACTTCTAGCAATTATTGACATATTCATAGGTCCGTCTAATAGCCGTATCGAAACTGAAACCTGCTACCGATATCCTCGCACTACATCAACCTTCCACCGAACCTCTACAAACACACTTCGGCGAAAACTACGTTCAAGAACTGATTGAGAAATCCAAGATACTACCAAGATCCATACGATGGCACTTCATCGGCGGTCTCCAGAGTAACAAGTGCAAACAACTCGCGGAACAGATACCGAATTTGTGGTGTGTGAGTAGTGTGGACAGCGAGAGGAAGGCCGATGGGTTGGAGAAGGGGAGAAAAGCTCTCGTAGAAGCAAGAGATGCCGATGAAGATATGGCGAAGCTGAAGATCATGGTACAAGTCAATACAAGTGGGGAAGAGAACAAATCAGGAGTCGAGCCTTCAGAGACGCTCGGTTTGTGCAAGCATATTATCGAGAAATGTCCACATCTGGAACTCATGGGTCTCATGACGATAGGAGCGATTGCGAGGTCAAGGGAAACGACGCCGGAGAATGAGAATGAGGATTTTGTGTCGCTGAGAGAGACAAGGGACAAGGTGGCGGAAGAGCTGGGTTGGGAAAAGGAAAAGTTGGAGCTGAGCATGGGGATGAGTGCTGATTTTGAGGGGGCTATTGCGCAGGGGAGCAATGAGGTTAGGGTGGGTAGTGATATATTTGGGGAGAGGCCGCCTAAGAAAGAAGCTGTCATATGAGGAGATTATGGTCGGGAAGCCAATGCAAAGGACTAGCTCGAAGAGCTCTTTATCACAGCCTAAAACGGAGATGTAAGAATCCAGTGAGGGTTCCTTGCGCTTTTCCCGTATTTGGATTGGGCACCTATATCTTCTTGCACAAGCTGTGCATTTACACATCGCATTGTTTACGTATACTCCCACTAGCTTGCTCATGAGCATATGCTTACCTCGTTCCGTAGATATTGTTGGTGGATATAGCAGCTATCGTCTAGACCTGCCGCCATGTCTAAATGTTCATTTGGTATCTGACAATGAATTTCATGTTCTCGTGATTTGCCAGATCTTTCACCTTCTCACCCCCCTCTCCATTTCTCTCGAACATTTATGGAACATAGATAGAAATTAAAATCACAACATAACAAACTTCTTCCTATTGCTACCCACTCTCCATCCTGCCCACACCCAGTATGTTCACCAACCATAAGGTGAGCCACCCCTTGTATACTATTCCATCATCAACACTAACTCTAACAGTGATGCGCCACCTTGCGATTGTCCCAGATGTCGAGCTCGTCTGGCTCGACCAGCCCGATATTTTAGGGAGCCACTGCCCAGGGAAGATGAACCACAACCAACCAGCAACCCCTTTGCTGCCCTAGAGAAGAGTACAGAGGCCTCTGGGTCTAAGCTGCTGAACACGCCTAGAAAGGTTAATGATGTGGTTGAAGCGAACACCTCACCGGTTGAAGACACTCCACCAGCGACCAACAACCCTTTGTCTTCTCTGATAACTGCCATCAGTGTTCAAGATCCGAAGGGGAATGTCATTGTTCAGAAACCTACGGATAACTCTGCCGCGCACGACCAATTCTCGGACGAGATGGACGCTACTCCACTGGTTGAATACAACGAGTCATTCCAGAGTAACACCGCTCAGTGACCTCGGGAATTGCGAGCCAATCCAAAAGGAGTCGTGCCTGTAGATGGTTCTTCGCGTGCTGCCAAGTCGGATTCCTCCCCAGGTTCAACTCCAAACTGGACAGCGCGGAAGCGCCCCAGTGATGATGTTGAACAGCGAAATCGAAAAAGCATCGAAAGACTTCCCCCGGTTCAATGGTTCGGCATCAATCTTCTACTTCTTCTGAGCTTGGAACTGGTGATATCTGGCCTTCGATAACAGAGACAGAAATCATAGAAGCGATGAGGACTGGGGGAGAAATCTTCCAGTGCAATATTACTCCAGTTGGGAAAGAAATATTTTTTGAGGAACGGCGGGCAGCTCCTGAAGTTGCACGAACAGAGGAAAGTTCAAGTTCGCGGCCTGTCCCGGCTTGGAACATTCTCATGGTTCAAGCTCTTGTAAATGTCAGTGAGGGTGATGGAGCCTAGAAGACTGCCGTACAGCAAATGAGGAAGCCTCCGAGTCTAACCCGCTCGCTTGTAAAGAAGTGCCGTCTGGTAACGAAATTGTACCTGCCGGGCCTGGAGACGACATCAACAATGCTCCTGCTCCGGCTCCAACTCTTACCATAAGTAGCAACGATGTCTCAGACCGCCTAAATTTATAAGACCTTCCACCCCATATATTCATGACAACGTTCTAACATTATCTAGGATGCAAGAACCGATTGTTAAAGTCGAGGTAGGACCTTTCCCCGCGACATACCACATCCCCTTCGCCCTGCTCTCCCATTTCGCTCCCAGTCTTGTCTCCGCAGAAACTACCCCAGTCGATCCCCGACGCGTTCGTCCAGAGACATTCTCCCTCCTCCACCAATACATGTACTGTGGCTCCTACTACCTGGGGCTCGGAATAGCACTCGTCATCAATACCTGGATGCTCAGCAAGAGGCCCAAGTCCACACCGCTCAAGAACTACGTCATGGGTCGTCTATGGTATACTTACTGCTCCTCTAGCACTATCTCGCACCTTGGCCTCCAGCCTAGGGATTTGGATCGAATCTTTCGGTGCACGAGGCCGGGAGCCAGGTTGAGGGAATTCGTGCTGGATATGATTGTCATGAACTTTGAGAACTTGGATTGTGTGACGGGGAGCTCGGAGGAGTGGCATGAGATGTTGACGAAGTATCCGGAGACGGGTTTGATGTTGCTGAAAGGGCTGAGGAGGAAGGGGAGTGTTACCCCGGATAGGGAGATTTACATGGAGGATGAAGGGAGCAAGTAGTTGTTACTTCCTCTACCCCTCAGTTCAGGATAGCGCTTGGTGTTTAGTGCATACAATTGTAACTGCGATGTTTAGGTACTTGAAAGGTAGTGAATGGTAGTGCAAGCGGTCCTCAAAGTATAACAGCGAGCAAGCCGGTCGACACATGAAGACATCAGAGAGATTTCTCGAAAGCCTTGAAACATTCGAGTTGAACGTCAGCAGAAGCTCAGAGAAGCACGAGTATTATCTCCAACAGCACCAACACGATACATCTGTAGACGCATAGGTACAAATTAATCTAGTACCTTCTTGTATTATAAAGACTGTATATGCTAACTAATGAAACGAACCTTGGAACTTTTGCGCTCCCATATATACATGAAACCCCACCCTAACCCAATAATAGAATTTAATACCCATCCCTAGCCTTGATCAAATCCGCCGCCTTCTCCGCAACAGCATACATGGTAGCCTGAATATGCGTAGCCGGGATCAGAGGCAAGATACTGGCATCCACAACACTAAGACTGTTGACACCATAAACGAGTAACTCATCAGAGACACAGCCACCGGAGCTCTCTGGCAACATGCTGCAGCTACCAGACGGATGCGCAAATGACGGCGCGACACTTCCACCGGCAATAAGGGCCTTCATGAGATCGTCATCAGATTGCGCTTGGATACCAGGTGCAAGCTCAGTGGGCGAGAACACGGCGAGTTCCTTCCCTGCCCAGTGCTTGCGCGTCCAGCGGATCATGGCCAAAATGATGGTCTTGTCGACAGGGTTCTGGAATGTGTTGTACTGCACGACTGGGTTGCCGTACTTGTTCTTGGGGTCGAGGGTGATGCTTCCACGCGAAAGTGGGCGCTGGAGCGCAGAGATAGCGAGACCAAATGGCGACATAGGGAATTCACCTGCGGCGGCGTCGTTGCCGGAGAGCAGTTTAGCAGTGATGGCCTTCTGGGCCTCGAATCCCTTCAGGAGGGCTTTGTTGGCGTAGACGGAGGGAAGGAAATCGGCAGACTTCTGGGCCTTGATGGCAGCAACAATGGTCTTGTAGTCCTTGGTGATTTGTTGTAAAGACAGGAATGAAAGACTGCTTCCATGGGCAGCAGTATACGGACCGGTCTTCTTGGTTTGGTATTCCAACCACGACGTGGCGTTGTAGGTGGCGTTGGTGGACAGAGTGAGAGGACCGGGGAAGGATGTGTTCTTAAGGTCGAAGAACATGTTTACATTGGGATGGTCCTGGAAGTTTGCTCCAACAGCTGGGGCATCCTTCTTGACCTTCACGCCGGCAGCGGTGAGAGCCGCCTTAGGACCGATGCCAGAGAGTTGGAGGAGCTGGGGAGTGAAGATTGCGCCCGCAGCAAGGATGACTTCGCGCCTGGCATAGACTTTGGTGACTGACTTGTCTTTGCGGGAAACAAACTGGACGCCCTTGGCGGTAAGACCATCGAACAGAATTTCGTTCACGGTCTGTCCCGTTAGAAGCTTGTAGTTGGAGCGCTTGGAGGCTGGGTCATGGTAGGACCTGCGAGCTTCTGATCGAGTCATTGTCTTGGGGTTGAGTGCTGTTGGGATCCAGAATGCGCCAACTGCCTTTCCTGACGCGTGTTCCTTGGGAAGAGGGACACCTTCGGCACGGAATGAGGCCCAGATTTTCTTGGTGTCGGGGTAATCAAAGGGTGGGTAAGACGCGTCAATCGGACCGCTCTTGCCATACGCGCTTGCGTCCCACGTCATACCAAACTCCTTCGCCAGTGCAGCATTTGGAGGCGTGAAGGTGGTAGACTTCTTGAAATAATACAGGAGACTGTTCCAACCCCAACCCTCATTACCCAACTCCTCCCACGCGTCGTAGTCTGCAGCTGATGCTCGGTCAAAGGCCATACCGTTGACCAATGAACCGCCTCCAACGACATTCCCGACGAGGACGCTGTAGGGCTTGTTGCCTAACTTGGGGTCAGGAGCAGATGTGATGTTGTACATGAGCGGGTAGTTGTTGTTGTTTGCGAATTGTGGCACCTGGGTTGAGAGGGTGTTGTCGATTTCGCCATTTTCGATTACGAGAACGGTTCCTTAAGACAATTAGCTTTAGAAGCTTAAGAACGAGTCGTGAGGCCTAGCTCGAGCTATTCAAGCTGATCGCAAGGTCATTTGAGAGTACATACGGTCTTTGTTTTCACTCAATCGATTCGCGACAACCAATCCAGTGAGACCTCCCCCAACAACGACATAGTCGTATGTTTTTCCTTTGCAACCAGCTGCTGCCGTATCTCGCTTTTCACGAGGAAGAGCGGATGCCGTGGACAGGACAGACGCGAAGAACGCGATGGTTTTGACAGTGAAAGGCATGATGAAGAACGAAACAGTGACCTTCACGACAAAGAAAGAGAAGGTAGGGAGAACAAAAAGAGAGGCGAGAGAAGCTCAGACAAGCTTTATATCTAATACATGCAAAAGCCTGGACGAACGGACGAGAGCCACTTTCAATAGTACGATGTATAGATTGAGAGTCTTCTACGGCGCAATTGTTTATGCTTGGAGGCAATCAATCGGCAATTGCAAGCTCCAGGACTGTGCCACCGGCACGCATGATTCAAGAGCCGCTGAATCTAGACAAACGCGTTCCTACCGAGACATTTGGGGCGTCTGGATACGCGGGAGCTATGCTCGATCCCGTGGAGGTCCACGTGTACGGGTCGATGGGCGGGTTTGATGCTTGGTTTGGACCATGGCGGGAACCAATCTGGGAGGGGGGCGGCTCAGGAACATCTTGGGCGAGTTGAAAAACGTGTTTGAAAATGGTCCCTGGTCGCTGTGTGAGGAGGCGTATTAAGTTCATGGGGTTCATGTCGTTGGGAGTGACAGGAGCCAATGGCAGGGCTCGGGGAACCGCAGCTGTTCCAGCCGAAGGGGGCACGTCCCGCTAGACGTCGTCGAATAGTTCTTCCGGCCGTCTTACTACTTTGTCCTTCTGCCTGTATGCTGCCAATCACACTTCATTAGCCCATCCGCCGTACCTGCAGCCGTCTGTTCATTGCGAGCCTGGAATCTCTGAGCAAAAACGTGCTCAAACGTGGGCTTCAAAGACGTCCTCCGTTACTGTGCCGCACCCCTTTTGCCTCATCGGTGGCCTGTTTAGCAGCAACAGAATAGGGATTTTTCATCCGTCCAGATGGCATCGGTTCCCCGGTCAATCATTGTCTAGTCCCTGCAAGCCGTGAATCCTTCAATTTCTCTCATCAGCAACCATGCAATCCACTCCTCCTGTGGCTGGTCAGACCATGTCCATTCGTTTCCTTCGAAAATCCTTCCATGCTAGGCGGGGTCCCCTCATTTATCCATCGAAACGGAGGGTCCTAGCGCCAGTACATTCATATTTAGGCGCGGCCTGGACCGTGCGCTTCTCGCAGATGCAGCACTTCAACCTCCACTGTCAGCCCACCATGCGGTCAGATCTCGGCTCACCGTCCGACTGTGTAACTGGTGTGTTCTCCCGACGACAGCCCAATACTTCAAGTTACATCTATGTTACTCCCATAGTTTGGATATTCCAGTCTACATCAAGCGTTCATTTGACATTGAACTAGAGTCTCGTACAGAGAAATTGAGAAACGCTATGTCACCTCAGGTATTTAAGCGGACATGCTCCCTCGGTCAACGAACCTGACCACTCGCTTCTCGCTCAGCTTTCTCCCTGTGCGGGACAGCGACATCTTGGAAAACCACCCCGCTGGTACCCTAACGCTCGATTCTGCCCGCGTAAAATTGGACGCCTAGCTGCTTCCAAGTTCAGCTTCTGCCGACTGTGTGTGCAACAATGCAATTCCCAGGTTCCCCCCAACCGTTTCTCGGAGTAATCACGAGACACCTCTCACTGCACACGGCGGTTCCGTCGACCTGGCTTCATGTCTGGAGATAGATTGGATTCAACGGTCAAGCTACCAGAATATGGGGAAACGGCGAGCTCATAGATAACCTCACATCTTTGATTCAACATTGCAGGAATCGAGAATCATGATCATAATTAAGGCATTTTGCACGTGGCTGTCTCTGCATCGAGAATGCATAGAGCTAGATTCTATTGATGTTTCTTGCATTCGGCGTGCTCGGATCCTGCTTCGTGATGAGTGCAGGGGCACTTCGCAGACTCATGCTATTCTCTAGCATCGCTACAGGCAGGTACAGACAGAGCTTTGGCTGATGATAGGCTACATTTGTTTCAAACATGGGTACGGAGCATTCCTCAAGTTGACGGTCCTTGAAAGACGCCTTGTTGGCTTGATGCGTGCCGTTTCCAAGACGGCTATGTTCAGTAGCACACTGGCAGCCACGAGGAGATGTACCAACACAGTGGTTCACACGAAGCCATCGATAAACATTCAGAGTTTGTTTCTTGACCTTGCATGATGCAGAGATAGAAGGCTCCACGCTGACCAGCCTTGCTCTGTATATATATCGTCCGAGTTCAGCAATGTTCATGACTCTTTCCATCTAACTCCACTGAGCTTTTAGGCCAGTAGCAGTCCTGAGCTTTAAGGCCGGGTAGCATTAAGAGTCGCCTCGAGTCATACTTGTAGTCTTTGAGTTTCTTATTCTCAAGCAAGATGGCTCCTCCTCCTCCTTCAAGCGGTCCCCCACCAAATTTGCCTTTGGATGATCGGTCAAAAGAGATTTTGATCGCTATCCCCATTCTGGCAGCGGTCTCTAGCATATTCATCGTTTTCAGGTTGGCAGTCAGCTTCAGAAACAGGAGATTTTATCTACTGACTGACTACCTCCTTGTGCTTGGAGCTGTATGTAACTCTTTGTGGTTCACGATTTATAGTCACTGACCAGACACAGGCTTTGGAGATCGTTGCAGTGGTTTATGTGTATCAGACGGCCCTCCATGGACAAGGAAAACATGTATGGGATCCCTCTATGACACCAGCAAATCTTTCGGCATACTTCAAGGAGCTATGGTTCGCGCAACTGTTCAACATCTACGCTATGGCGGCAGTGAAGGGTAGCATTGCAGCTTATCTCCTCATGTTGGACTTTTCCAAGACCTTCCGTATAATGGTAAGTTTAGAAGTTCTCAGTGTCTTACCCTCGTTAACCTCTTATCAGGTCTGGATCTCTCTGTTCATTCACATAACCACCAATTTCATTTACCCGTCCGTTATTCTGTTCGGGGAATGTGCACCTATTGCAAAGCACTGGAATCCGATGCTGCCTGGCTATTGCTGGAGGGATACTCCACGAGTTGTGTCAGGTAAGAAATATACTCCACATCGAATCATGAGCAAAGTTAACTGACTATAATCAGGATATTTGGGTGCTGGATCCAACATAGCAACCGATTTGTTCTACACATCGGCCCCTCTTGTGTATCTTCACAATGTCCAACTTCCCAGCCGAACCAAATGGGGCGTACGAGTTGTCTTTCTGCTCGGTCTCATGTAAGCCTACAGTACTCTATGCAGGTGGACGCGTCTAATCTATCAACAGCACAACCACAATCTCAGCGCTGAAGTTCTATGAAATGCGTGCGCTTCACGACTCTCTCGATCCATCATACAAAGCCGTCAATCTCAGCATCTACTCCAACGCCGAAGTAGCCGCTGGTATCATCACAGCTTCGCTTCCGCCGCTCCGCAAGACCATCGAGAATCTCCTCAAGAAGGTCCTGCCGGAAGGCTTCATGGGAATGGCTACTTCCAGGACGAAGGGCAACAGCTACAATATGCCCGTTTATGGCAGCCAGAACAGTCGTACAGAGAAGCCGAAGCACGAGCAGGATGATGGGAGTGAGAAGGCCATTCTCCCTGAAGAATTTGGATGGGATAATAAGACTGGGATTGTCCGGACCACACACTTCAGTGTTGCGGGGCCAGAATCGTCGTCCAGTAGTCCTACAGTTCTATCCCCTAGGAGCTTCGAGGATGAGAAGAAGAGTCCGTACAGGAGCGATTTTGTTTGAGCATTCATTAGCCCGCAAAGCACGGTGTACGATTCAGTGTGAGATGAACGACAGAGCCTGGCAGATTGGTTGGGCTGGGACGATATCATGATCAACTATTTCCAAAAGTTTCTTCCTCGATAGCCTTTTGCATCCCCGTAGAAGCAGTAAATGGATGTACAGTATTTGGGTCTCAATCACGATGTCTATTTCCGAACGGGTTTAAAATCTTGGAATCTAAAAAGGTTGGGAGCATCATTCGCACCACTCGTGCATTCCACTTCCTCTCATGAACCTTCAACATCCTGCATGCATACTATGTAGTGTATTTGCTTTTTCCTGTGCGCCAGTCCCTAGAGGAGACTCAACATCCAGCATCATCCCTGACCATGCTGAGGCTGCCCTCAAGCCACGATCCCCAACTCGGTCTCCAATTCACCCGAATATCGCAAGTCTTAAGAATCAGCCTAGACCTATTAGAGGAGTACATAAACAGTACATACACGATGCCGCCATAAGCAGCCCCCTCCCTCATTCTTCTGTACAGTCCTGCGACTCCAGCAATCCCTATATTCCCCCCTCTTCTTGCATCCCTCAAACACAACACGATAACAGAATCCAGAGCCATGCATCCAAACCCTCGTATCCCCAACAGACCAACAACCAAGCCCTTACCAATACCCCATTCGTCGCTCTCCTTCGATTAACGAGTCCAACACCACAGCCTGCTCCGATGCAACAACCCATCCACAAGTCCCCAAGTATCGCCCCGCAGCCTTCGCATCAAACGTGGTTGGTCGCCTGCATCAGCACGTCCACGCGGGCTTGATTAGGCGTCTTCAGGGCTTGCGGGGCCTAGGCGCGGCCCGCACTTCATCTCATCTGACAGCGCCAGCCGTCGCCGTAACCGAAGGCGGAGCCGGAACCGGGATGTGTGCTGTGATGTGGGTATTAGGCGCGCGTGCAAGCGAGGACGCCTCAGCGAGGAACGTTTCTTTTGGCGAGGGGGGAATTAGGCGGGCTGTTTTGGCAATTGGTTTGGAGCGGGTGAGGGGGTTGGGTTCGGTTGGGGGGGAATTGGGGAATGGGGTGGGCGGGGATACCTGGGGTTGTGGATGGCGGTGCGTTCTGTATCTGGACCGAGACCGTTTGTCAGTTCTGACCCACCTCTCGTATGGAGCATCCTCAGCACGTTTCATTAGGAAGGGTCACTTGTCAATCCTTTGTAGGAATCAGGAGCGCGACACTCTTCCCAAAATTGCACATGCACGATAATCGATTTAGGCTTCGTCGTGGAGTCTTGAGTCAGCCGTGGATGGCTGAGGGGGATCAGAGGGGAGGGCAACCGCTAGGGACGGCAGTGGCGCGATGAGAACAGCCAAACTGCAGTTCTCCTGAAAATAGAAAGAGGAATGCGTACTCCATCAGGAGTTGAACGGGGTCAATCTCACTTGCTCATATGCAGAACTTCGCCCAAGATGGTGAGATGACCCGGGGGAGGTTTCATGGATCTCAACATGCTGGCCATCACGTTCCGTTCGCACATGCACGTTGGATACGACACCGTTGGAGCTAGGAGCACGGAATTTTCCCTGCTGCAAGCGTGTCCTCGTCTCTTTCAACGCATTTGAACGGAGTATCATACATTTATTCATAGCATGCCTAGGTCAGTCTCAGTACTCCGAATGTTAGTCGGGGAACCCCGTGAAGCCCCAACGGCGACCAGCGTCAATCACGTTTGTGCGAAATGTGTTCGATGGAACTCGCCTAACAACGGTTCTCTTATAAAAAGTTTAGGAAGGGGATTGCTCAACGTAGAACATATATCCTGGGTGCCTGGAGGGTCAAGCTCTAATTTTCCTTCCCTCAATCCTCGATCCAAAAGCGCATCCACAATCTGCCCATCCATACCTACAAACCACCACAACTCCCATTCTCCTCCACCAGAGACGTGAACACAGAGAAAACGGGTTCATTGAGGCAGATGACCATTAGGTAACACCATGATTACTTCACTCCTTCGGGCCTAGCCGCTTGTTCACTCGACCTGGAACTCGGCCTGGAACACGCCCTTTCGGCGTCCCATATGTCCACCACGGCCCTCAAGATTATAAATCGGAGTTGATATCATCCCGAGCTTTTCTCACGCTGTACTTTTTCATCTTCCGTCCTTGTCTCTTTCAACACGCTGCAAAAAAATGCCTCTTCTTGTGAGAGGCTCGCCGGGACCTCGTAAGTATGCGCAACCCTTCTGTAAGTAACCTTCCGGAATGATTGCGTGCAACAGCACGACCAATCATATTTACCTTCTCCCCCGTCACTGCCATAGCGTCCTCCGAATCGGCGCTCTCGATTTCTCTCTTTACGAAGTCTTCCCAAGATCCGCAATGTCTCCCGAAGCAACCTCTCTCGCTTTCTTATCTCTACATTCACTTGTCAAAATTTCTCAATCTTCCAAGTTTTCAGCTTGAGTACTTTTCTCAACCCATCTTCTTTTTCCCAAATTGGGCGCGATTCTCTTCGATTGTACCACGGTTTTCCGAGTCCTGCGACACCCTTCGGCTATTGTCCAAATGAACATTTTGTGTGGCCAAGCATCCAGCGATAAGCAACCGACTGCCCAAGCCAGCAAAGCCATGGCACCCCAGAAGCTTCAGGCAGGTGAATATCCACCTTATCAACGAGCATCTTCTCCCCCCGCAATTCGCCTGGTGTTGCTTGGGCACGGATACCGATCGCCCGGTTGAGATTGTCTCAAAGTCCGCCTGCAACTACCAGCCATTCATAGCCACAAATTGTGCTCTTGGCCTCGTGTGGCCAGCATCCAGATTGGTATGTTGACCGGCCCAGGCTTTCACGCATCGAGGAGGAGAGAACCGCGTTAAGCCTTGGTCAAGAAATCCCAAGACGGCATGCTATCTGTCAAGACAATCGAGAGCTGCCAGAACATGCTTCGAATGCGAAAGGATGAAGCTTCTATTTCTAGGCATTCCTTCGGCAGTCCCAAGACACAACGGCGCGGCCGTATTCAAACAACTAGTCGCGCCGTTCTTCCGAGGAGCCAAAGACACACTGGATACTAACCTCCACCCCTGTGACACAACAATGAGACTTTACAACTGTAGTTTCACAGACAGAGGCTGAGAGCTGATGGTGTGGTGTCGACTAGATGGACTCGTTCTGTTCGCCGCATCCTATTAGAGAAGGTCGCAAATTACACATCCTGGGCATCGCAACTAAAGTGCTCCAAGAACTCGTAAACGCTGTGCACCCTGGACAAATTGCCATCGAGTATACACAGCTTATCAGCTGGTAGCCCAACTGCCTGATCTTCTGTAGTCGGGAATTGGCAAGCTGGAAAATGGACGCGCATGGTATCTGTCGTGCTACATGCAGCTTCGATGGCAGGGAGCTTATATACTCTGTCCCACCCGTGCGGAATGGATCCCAAGTTCAAGGTCCCTTGAGCCCGGGTTTCTGTTCATCTTCTTTATTTCTACCTTGGGCAGAGGACGACTCTTTCGTTCCCGCTTCATAGCCATGGACGTCAAGCATGATCACTCCTCTACGGAGAAGGAGGTCCCCATCACCACAGGAGAAGTCTACCAGACGGGTGACCATGGTGCGGAGACGGACCTGCAGAGGAACCTCAGCACCCGCCATGTCACTATGATTGCCCTCGGTTCCTCCATTGGAATGGGATTATGGCTTGGATCTGGTAAATCTCTTGCTTCTGGAGGTCCCGGTGGTATATTCATCGGCTATGTCCTCGCTGGATCTATGATTTGGAGTGTCAGCCACTCGATCGGAGAAATGGCTGTCATGTACCCGCTGCCATCTGCCTTCGTTCAATGGGTGTGTTTCCGCAACTGTATCCGTTTGGCGCTTGATCAAGCTGACACTGCATTGTAGACTGGAAAGTTTGTCTGCCCTTCTGCTGCCTTTGCCCTTGGCTGGGCCTACTGGTTCTCGTATGTTATTACCATCGCAAACGAACTGCAGGCTGTCTGCACTGTTGTGGGCTTTTGGACAGACGCCGTACCGGTAGCCGCATGGATCACTGTCTGGTGGGCTGTTATCGTTCTTGTCAACGTTTTCGGTGTAAAGGTCTTTGGAGAAGTTGAAGTCATATGCTCTACCATCAAGTTCGGCTGGATCTTCGTGGTCATTTTCTCCTTGATCGGTATGTTACCACCTTGTGTTTGTAGCTAAACCGAGACACAGCTGACAATCGATACACAGTTGTCTCCGCCGGCGGTGCCCCGGGAACCCCTGCCCAAACGTATCCCGTAGGCTTCCGATACTGGAACGAGAACGCGTTCAGAAACGGCTTCAAGGGTTTCCTCTCGGTCATGCCCACATGTATTTTCGCCATGTCAGGGTCTGAAAACTCGGGTCTCGTCGCTGCGGAAACCGCCAACCCCAAGAAGTCCGTTCCTCGTGCCATTGGCTCGATCTGGCTGCGTCTCTCGCTCTTCTATCTCCTGGGAGCTTTCATGATCACCATCACGGTCGACCCAGAGAACGAGAACATCTTTGGCGGAAGCGGCACCAATGCCTCGCCTTTCGTCATCGCGTACCGCGAGGCTGGCCTCCCCCCTCTCGCCCACATGATGAACATTGTCATCTTCATCTCCGTCGTCTCCACGGGCACGATCTCTGCCTACGGTGGCTCGCGCACTCAGATGGGTCTTGCTCATCTCGGCATGGCTCCTCAACTGTTCGGAAAAGCAGACAAGACTGGTCGACCATGGCTGGGTCTCTTCGTCACGCTTCTCTTCGGTGGCGGACTTGCATACCTCAACGTCGCGAAGTCCTCATCAGATGTCTTCACCTGGTTCTCCAATCTCACATCTCTTTTCACGCTCTTCGGCTGGGGCATGATTTGTCTGTCGCACATCCGCATGCGCTACACATGGAAGCTCCAAGGCCGCGACATCAGTGAACTGCCCTGGAAATCGTGGACTTACCCCTATGCCGCCTGGTGGGGCCTTGTCTGGTGCATCATTCTCATCATCTGCGAGTTCTACCTCTCCGTTTGGCCTTTGGGCGCGAAGCCGAATGCTGAGACTTTCTTCGCTACGTATATTTCGGTCCCAGTCATTGTTATCTGCTACCTGGGTGCGAGGGTGTATTATAGGGGTCCGTGGTGGGTCGATGCGACAACCATTGATTTAGATCAGGGTAGGAGGTTCTATGTTGATGATGTGGAGAAGGCGAAGAAGAAGGGCGCGTTGGCGGCTATTGGAAGGGGGGTGGGTGTCCTTTTCAAGTAAGGGTTAGTAACGGTGTTGAGGATGGAAGTGCTGGTGAGATTTGACTGGAGAGTTGTTGTCAGTGGGGTGCATATCATACATAGAGCCTTTAATATCACTCGCTTGACCCATGACGCGCCTTCCAATCTGAATGCAACCCTGATGCGGCTCCTTCCTCCACCCAACACCCCACCTTCCTCACACCAACAATATGAAGTAGCTCCTTTCCCATGACACGATGGTGCAATACTGTGCTGAGAACTACTGAAAGCCGTGATCATCAGTACCCAGGACCCAGGAGCATAAGCACCGAAACCGGAAAACAAGAAGTAAAGTCAGAGAATCAGATTACCGTCAACGTCAGCATCGAAAACCACAAGTCCCATTCATTAAATCATGGTGCAAGCCCTTTCCAACACTATTCCCGCTCCACATCATCCAAGACAATATTCAAAAAAGAGGTATCACAAGCATCCCACACACAAACGAAGAACCTCCCCTGCCGGCCCCCCAAGTTTACTCATCAAAAAGCAACGAAACCATAGTCTTCGTAGCTTCCAACAAGCCCATCCTCTGCATCAAGGAATGGAACGTCGCGGGGATTTCTTTCAGAGAGCTTTTCTTGTCTGCTTCGGTCCCTGCATGTCATGTTAGTAGCCCATTCTCTTCATCAATATCGATCATTTCAACAAAGAAAGGGGAGGCAGAGAATGGGAACATACAAACTCGCGGCACGGCCGCTTCAGCCCTAACATTTGATTCCGCCTCGCCCGTCCAATCAAATCCAATATCCCACACGATCTTGAAGATGACGTGTTCGTCACGGAGAAGGAAAAAGTCACGTCCGAGATGGCGACTTAGATCCCTCCTTGTTAATTTTGTTGTGCCTGACTTATCGTTCTGGGCTTGTAGTCCTACGCTGTTCTCTGTGTCCTCGCTCATGCGGCCTGGGATGAGGTGGGAGAAAGTTTGCTCGCATTTATGCCAGAACTCTCCTCGTTTCCTGGCGATCTCCCAGTACGAAGTTAGGGCCCAGCATACGGTGCTGAGATCCTTTTCGCGAGCTTTGGCTTGTATGAAAGGGGCCAGATCGTGGGAAGTCCATGAGGAGAGATTTAGGATCTTAAGGTCGAGGACCTTGGGATTGAGCGCGTCAATGAGGATGCTTACACTGGCGGTGAGCAGCTTTTGAGGTCCAATGATATCGATGGTGTGAAGTTGATGAATGGCGGATGATAAGGGGTCGTAGTTTGGAGGAAGAGTGACGCGATGGGAAAATGTGAAAGAGGTGAACATTTGCAGGTATGGTAGGGGATCGTCGAGTTCGACCGGTTTGTGAGAAGGGATGACTGCGTGCTGGAGGGTTTTGGAAGCCGGAGGGGCGACGGTAAAGTTTACGAAGGGCAGAAAAGAGGTGAGGAGGTTAGAGATTGGTGGGGCTTCGTCTTCTTCAGATGGGCTCTTGGAGCCGCTGATTTTAGTGATGAAAGACCTGACCGAAGTTAGCATAAATTTGTAGCATGGGATTTATGATGAGGCCTTACAAGAGATCCTTTCGTTCTGATGGCCGAAGACGGATGTCCGGGGAGTCTCGACTCTTGTTTATCTCCTCTGCGCAGCGCACAACGTCTTTTTCGAGATCCTGTATCTCTTTCAGAAGCCTCTCCTTCTCGCGTTTCTTGGTCTCTATCTCTGGGTCTGGAGGGTCTTGTTTCGTCTTGTGCTTCGCCCCTACCCGCTCTCCGTCTACTGTTTGGCCGCCCTCCTTTGCAAGATGGCCATCGCGGTAATCTAGCCTGGGCTGAGCCTTCTTGGCTTGTTCTATCACGCCAACCTCCACCGGTGAAGGTTTCGCAGCTTCTTTCGGCAACCGTGGCGGCCTTCTGCTGGGCGAAGAGAACAGCATTCGTCGTGGAGGTGAATCGAGCTCCTGCGATTGCTCCTCGGGGGGCGTACTCGCCAGCTCAACGGCCTCTTCGACTTCTTCCAATGCAATCGATGCTCGACTTCCGCGTGGTGGCCGTCGGGGTCGAGGCGTGATACTGCGTCTGCGCATGTCGGACAGTAATTGCTCCTCGATGTCAGCTCCCGCTCCAACATCGTCTGCATCTTGCGCCAGCTGCCCGTTTCCTAGAAGGTTGTTTGATTCCCCGAAGATGAATGTAGGCGCCTGTTGTCCCCGCGACAGTGTATCACCACGACTGTTGGGTCTCGCGGCATCCACACCTGCAGACTTTGGGCGCACAGGCGGGAGGAGACGTGGATTGAAGCGCGAGATGCTGGCTTTCGTGGGAGACGCGAAAGAGGGTCGGCGCGGGGGCATCTTCAATGGACTCGAAGCTCTATCGCCTTGTTCTGGCCGTCGCGGAGGCTGCTTGAGGGGACTCGAAGCACTTTCGCGCTCCTCTGGTGGAGTAGTCCGTCGCCGTTTAGAAGGCGGTTGGTCCATGATGGAGGACGAAGGTGGTGATGTCGAATTGGTGGGTGTCGCGGGGAGGAAAAGCGCGTTTTGGGATAGCAATTGGCCTATAAATACATGATCTGCGCGCGAAAGCGCATGCGTTCGTTGGCGACGGTTGTGGTGAATGTGTTTGACGCGTCGTGGTCTCGCGTGCTGTTGACGTTCTGTGGAGCCTCGGCGGAGGGGAAAACGAGGCAGCTTTTGCCGAGCGCCGCAGAATGACTTCATCTTCGAGAGCCGGAGCGCCGTCCAGTGCATGGCATCACTAAGCCGCATTCCCACCACATCGACTTTCCCGCCGCCACTTTCCCTCGCACACATTCACGATCTCGACCATGTCATGACCAAGCACCACACACTTTCACCCCTAAGATATATACATGGACCTTGAGTCGCCATCACTCGTCAAAGTAACATGGAAACTCTTATCCGCACCGCACAACCGCAGGCATTGCGCCGCGGGCTCTGCTCCTCTTGCCTTAGGTCTTTGGGCAGCACACGTCCATGTATATCTGCCCAAAGAGCGGGTCTTCAAAACAGCGACCGGATACAGCGGCGTCACAAAGGCTGGATCGCTGCCCCGGGACACCAAGCAAATCCTATCCAAGGCTTTTATTCAGGTCAGCAACCATGCTCCAACACAATGTAGCCGGCACCAGAACTAACAGACTCCGTACAGAGCTTATAAGAAAACCGCTGCAGGAAGTGCAGCCCCAAACCCGCACTGCACCCACGCCGCCTCCAGCAGACAACCCACTCAAGACCGAGAGAGAAGCAACACTCGAGAAAGCGCGCATAGTTTTTGGCTCACGCCTCGCCGACCCCGCTCAGAGAAAGGCAGAGATAGACTCTAAATCTAAGAAGGTCGCGGGGATCATGGTTCCCCCAAAACCAGCGGAGCCAGACAATTGCTGCATGTCTGGGTGTGTCAATTGTGTGTGGGACATGTATAGAGATGAGATGGAAGAATGGGCAGCCAAGAGTGCGCAGGCGAGGGTAGCGTTGCAGGCGCAGAGGGAAAAGGGTGCGGGGACGGGGACGATGACAGCGGGGGATGGGACGGCGACACACGTGGCAGTCAGTATGGACGATGATGGGGGAGGAAGTGAGGCGAACTGGAGTTCTGGTGGAGGTGGAGACGATGCATTATTTGGCGATATTCCCGTGGGCATAAGAGAGTTTATGCGCACAGAAAAGAAGCTCAAGCAGAGACACATGGCGGAGAAAGCTGGAGATACCACTCTCAATGCATAGAATAGAACGTCGCATCGGCGTCTGCGCAAGCAAAAATCTTGAATATTGTGCTCACTCGTTTCCAACAAATGCCACACCATGCTCCTAATGTCCCTATCCCCAACCCAGACGCCGTAGCTGTGTGCCTAGTCCTCTCCAACATCCACCCCCTTGGCCTTCAAGTCCACCCGCGCCTCCTTTATCTGCTCCATCAACTCCTTGTGCGCATTCGGCACGTCGTTGAACGTGAAAACCCCCCAGCCCAGTTTGAACAGGAGGTAGGAACCGAAGGAGACGAGTGCCCAAAAGGGGAGCTAAATATCTTGTTAGCCAGGCTTCGTGAGGGGACTGGGGCGTGGGGCAAAGCATACCACAGGTACAATATCTTCCTGCACTGCCTTGGGTAGGGGCACAATCTCGAGGAACATGGCGAGGTAGAACTATGTGTGGTTAGCTGTCCGCATTGATTCGCATATTTCATCGGCAGGCCTACGGAGGACAGGAGCAGGGCGATTGAGATGGTATGTTGGGCGCGAGTCATATTTGCGGTTTACACGTATGGGGAGTCGTGGAAATGTGAAGGGAATGCCTCGGGTGTGAAGGAGCGTGTGGGGTGGGGTCGATCTCAGGACTTCGCGTTGTTGAAGCTCTTGGCCAGATGTCAAAATGTCCCTGAGCGAGATCACGTGCAGAGGAAATGCCAAGGCGGGAGCGATTCTGGTTGGAGTGCCGAGTTCGGTATGGACTTCCGAGAGCGATCACTTTAACCATGCAAAACGTCATAACGTAGATAACTTCTACTTGCGATCGCCTTGCTCGTCTTCGGCGACTTCTTGTGATGATATTTTCGGTAGACTTTTAATAGGGCCGCAGAACTTCCAAGCCAAGAACCAGGCATCAATAATCAATGCCATGACTAATCTAAACACCAATATGCAAACCTAGGTACCTAGAGCGCTGAGAGCGATATATCACCCTCGTCAGAGAAATTCGTCCCCTGACAATCCATCATCATGTCTGGAACTCCCTTCATGGATCAGACTTCGGGGGTCTTCCTCACCGATCTCCAAGCGTTTTTGGATCAGGATTCTGGAAATGGAACTGAACAAGATACAAATCTTGCATTATCCAGGATACCGGAAAGGGTGAGAGGCTTTTCTGAACAGGGAGAGGAAGAGATATATGTCAAGGCTCTGGAAATCATTGGCACGGCTTTTGGGCAAAAGAGTACGGAAGACTTCTGCGGCGAAATCGGGCGACTGTCCAGCTGACCGGGTGCAGAGCAGTGGCATAGTCCCCTATGGGAATTCTTCTTGGACCACGCCTCACGGAATCTAGGTCCGTCCAACGACGAGCGGAATAAACAGTACCTGAGGATAGTAGGCAATCTGGTTGCGGACAACGGTCAGTATATCTTTATTACGCGGCAACTCATTCTAAAGCGAATGCAGATGCGAACCGTGAGATTGCCACGCCATCTCTCAAGGCCATCGCTTCTTGCCTTGAATCCGAGAAGCTCAGGACCACAGCCTTGGCCGTCTTGCTCAATTTGTGCAACGACTATGGTATGTTTCAAAGCTCAATCATCGATTACTCTGACACCAAATTCAGAGCCTGCGCAGGCCGAGGCGGCCAATATACGGCTTGACGCAACTATTGCAAATCTTCTAGCAGCAGAAAAGGTCCCGGAAGAAGCCATTGAGCACGCCACAGATCTGCTTTCCTGGACCACAGATAAGCTCTCCCCTGACCAAATGAAGGATGACATGTCAGTGGTGGTTTTTGAGAACATTCTCACCACAGCGCTTTCTCACGACGAAGAGAGCTACTTTGATTATCTGGCGATAATCACGCATTACCTCCAGGATCCCGAATTTCAACAGAAGATGACTTCGCCTCAACTCATAGAGAAGATGGTCGATCTCGTGCTAGACTACGAGTCGAGATTGACCCCTGGAGAAATAGGAGACTCATTCCAGGCGTTGCGCGCAAAGACCAACTCCGCAACGGAAACTCCAGAAGACACGACTATCCTCTTTATGGTGCAGTTGGTCAACGCACTCTCTGGAGTTTCCTCATCAGACGCTTTCATCGGAGCATTCAATCTCCAGAGTCCGCTCATCGATAAACTGAAGTCGAAACTGCAGGCGCCATATAGCCCTTCCGCCGTGTGCGCATGTGTGATACTAGGAAACCTCGCAACGTCAGACAACACCACCATAGCCATGGCCAAAGATTCAGAGCTCTTGGAACATCTTCTGGGCGTACTAGATGAGCAAGACAAACCCGCCTTGCTCTTCGCCGCCGCTGGACTCATCCGCCACCTCGCCTTTCCAGAAGTCAACAGGACCATACTCGGCGAGGCAGGATTCCCAGAGAAAATGTGTGTTCTCATCAGCGGCCAGGATCCGTCTGTTCGTGGCGAAGCCGCTGCCGTTCTCGCCAAGCTTGTCTCCAATAATGAGTACAACATCAAGAAGATTAGCAACTGTCGTAAACCAGATAAGGCCGTCAGTGAGCTTCATCCTGATGTGGTCATGCTATGGTTTCTCGTAGATGAAGCGCTACGGCCTTCAGCTCCACTTCCCAGCTCGTCGATGAGGAATGCTGGGATCGAGATTGGTAAGGTGGTAGTTGCGATCCTGAGGTGGCTTCGTCGGTCAGAGCAGACGGAGGAAATCAAGGAGATGACGGAAAGAATGTCTTACATACCACCTGTTGGCAGACCTGTTGCGAGACTGTTTCGTCAACGTTTTTACGCCGATGCTAGATCAGAAGGACTGCTGGGGCTGGGACTACTAGCACAAGATTCGGATGGAGCTGATGTTGTTGTTAGTGAGATGAAGTTTGATGATGGATTGCTGGATGCTGTGAAGGAGTTTGCGTTGGAGCAGAGGAAGGATGATAAGGATGCGGGTAGAGATTTCCAGAACGCTATTGTGATGTTGCATGGACTGTTGAAGTATCCGGTAAGTCCTACATCGTTACTGCGCGGCTTTGTTGTGTTGGATGCTGACTTTGAGGATAGCCAACTGATATGGGAGCGGAGCTCAAAGAGAAGGTTGAGGAAGTTCAAAAGGAATTAAGCAAGCTTATGGTCTAGGGGCTATAGAACTCCTCGGCGTAATCACTGACTATAAAGTCCATGATGAGAGGCTCGCCATGTTCATGTTGAAGGTGTTGAATGGTGACTGCCTGGATACTCATGCACCTGCACCATTCCGAGGTTCAACAAATTGCCGAAAGCAAAATTAACCACCTGGAAACGACCCTTTCACCCACGCACCAATTAAACCCATTGTGATTACTCCCCATTCAAATAATCACGCCTCTACAACCGTGAAACGTGGAGTATGTACCGGATTCATGGTACAATGTGGCAACGGACCTCGCTCTGCTTATCATTGTCTGCACGCCCATTGGCCCAGGTAACCAGATCAGGTGATCGCTGGAGCTGCTTCCATGGGAAGGCATAGTATCTGACGACGTAGCTGTTGGGTATATAAACACCATTTGGGATCGTCCTTGACTTGTGTTTTCCATCAACCCACCATAAACGACTACCTCACTGCCGATCTTTCTGCCACCAACACCTGACGTCTTTGAACTGCCGACGAAGCTTTCCTCTACTTTACTCTATCAGATCATATCAATTTACTTGACTTCGTTATAATGGCTGGCTGCTGCGGACGTAACAACGGCGAGTGCTTGTGTGCGAAGGAGGCCACATGCAGCTGTGGAAAGCAGCCTGCTCTTCAATGCAGTACGTGCTCTTACCCGGCCCAACATTCTTGTCATATCGATGTTTCTATACATATTCTAAGACTGGTCATAGGTTGCGACAAAGCCGCCGAGGAGAACAAGGTTCCCTCTTCTACATGTGTCTGCGGAAAGCGGGCTGTGGGTATGTTTTGCTCCTTTGGATATGAGGGGGTGTTTGGCTAATGGTTCTTGGTAGGGTCTTGCAATTGCGGACGGACAGAGGCGGGTGCGTCTTCCGAGTTGGAGACGGACTTCACTACTAAGAAGTAGAGGACTGAGGTTCGAGGGATGGGCATTGGGATGGGTGTTTTGGCGTTTGGGTGGTCTGACGGGGGGTTGCCGTGGTGGCCTTTTCATGGAATGAGAGGTGGCGGGCGACCACCAATATCAGAATGAATATTCGGGTTGGCAGCAGCCTGAGGGAGTGACGAATGGCTCGGGAGGATGACATGTGGTTATAGTGATCATTCCAATGGAGTAAATCCCACACCTTGTTCCTCCCATGCTCGTTCATATTGGGTCCATGTGGCCACGCTGCGCCATCAATGTGCATGCTGCACGATCCACGGTTATTGGGTGTCAGCGGTCACACCAGATCGATGCCGGCTTCAAGATCGTGCGTGCAGCATGCGCGTTATACGGTCTATCCGCTTCCTCGTCGAACGTGAAGCCTCCTAACTCCGAGCCCCAGCTCCACAAAGTTAGCCGCGGCGCACGGGCCCCTCCCGACCTGGAAGTCGAACCTCACATCTCACGGGCGCTCCCCCGTCTCGCCGCGCCAAACCACTGCACGTCGGTCGCCTGCAGGTCCCCCGAAGCTGCACCCTCGAACCGCCCTCCGAGCCCTCACGCGCACCGCCGCCTGCGTTCATGGTCGCCTCCCACCCACATCGCCTTCCGTCCCCCTTTCACCGTGTCCCGCCTCACTCCGCGCCCCTCGCGCGCCGCCCGTAGACGAGCATCGACGCCTCGGTTTCCTCGATTGTAGCACCGCGTCCCAGGCGTTTTGTCGGGATATCTCCCAGGCGGGAATCGCCCGCCCGTAGGCCTCGGGTCCTCCAAGATGGCATCGAGCACGGGAGGCGGAGGGCTGTTCAGCCGGAATAGCTCTGGCAATGTGCCGACCATGCGAGGTACTTGCGCCTGCTGTGCATGCGGGGATTCGTGCTGATGGGTTCTGTGCAGGTCTGGTTTCTTTTATAGCGGATCTGCGGAATGCGAGAGCGCGGGAGCTGGAGGAGAAGAGGATTAATAAGGAGTTGGCGAATATACGGTTGGTGCTGTGTGCATTGGTATAAATTGCGGTTTGCTGACTTTGAAACTACAGGCAAAAGTTCCGAGGTAATTGCTAGGATTCTGCTCTGATAGCAACTTGGTCTGACTATCCCCTCTCTAGATGGCGGTCTGAACGGCTACTCGAAAAAGAAATACGTGTGCAAGGTACATGCCGGATGCCTCCACTTCGCGTACATGTGCGCTAACTAGACAAAAGCTTCTTTACATCTACATTCTAGGCTGGAACGTCGATTTCGGACATCTCGAAGCTGTCAATCTCATCTCGGCCACCAAGTACTCAGAGAAGCAAATTGGATATCTCGCCGTCACGCTATTCCTACACGAGGAACATGAACTGCTACATCTTGTTGTTAACAGCATCAGGAAGGACTTGTTGGATCACAATGAGCTGAACAACTGCTTGGCACTGCATGCGATTGCCAATGTCGGCGGGAAAGAGATGGGAGAGGCGCTGAGCTCGGATGTGCACAGGCTGCTCATCTCCCCGTCAGTTCTGCCAATGCCGTGGTAGAGTTGTTATCTGACATGGAACAGGGCCTCGAAAGCATTCGTGAAGAAGAAGGCCGCACTTACACTCCTCCGACTGTACCGGAAGTACCCTGCCATTATTCAGAACGAATGGGCCGAACGGATAATATCCCTCATGGACGATCCAGATATGGGCGTGGCGCTCTCGGTCACTTCCCTCGTCATGGCTCTGGTCCAGGACAACCAGGAACAGTACAAGGGGAGCTACGTGAAGGCGGCTAACCGACTGAAACGGATCGTAGTGGATAATGAATGTGCTGAGGGCTACTTCTACTACAAGGTGCCATGTCCTTGGATACAGGTCAAGTTACTGAAATTGCTCCAGTACTATCCACCACCCGGTTCGTCCAAGGCCTTCACATGGAAGACAAGAGTGGTGCTAACATGAACAGAGGACACCCACATCCGGAAGCTCATCCGCGAAGCTCTGCAAAAGATTATAAATTCTGCACTGGACATGCCCAAGAATGTTCAGCAGAACAATGCCCAAAACGCTGTCCTATTCGAGGCGATCAATCTCGTCATCCATCTAGACACCGAGCAAGATCTCATGGTTCAGATATCAACACGTTTGGGCAAATTCATCTCATCCCGGGAAACAAATGTACGGTACCTAGGTCTAGAGGCCATGACACATCTCGCAGCCCGCTCCGAGACTTTAGACCCGATCAAGAAGCACCAGAGCATTATCATGGGCTCGCTCCGAGATCGCGATATCAGTGTACGAAGACAAGGTCTCGATCTTTTGTACAGCATGTGCGATTCAACGAATGCACAGGCCATTGTCAACGAGCTATTGAGATATCTTCAATCAGCAGACTACGCGATCAGAGAGGAGATGGTGCTCAAGATTGCGATTTTGACGGAGAAATATGCTACCGATGTACAGTGGTATGTTGATATATCGCTACGGCTCATCGCTATGGCCGGAGACCATGTCAGCGACGAGGTCTGGCAACGAGTGATCCAGATCGTCACCAACAACGAAGAGCTCCAAGTTTACGCAGCACAAAACATATTGCAGTATGTCAAGGGTGACTGCCATGAGACTCTTGTCAAGATTGGTGGTTATTTACTCGGAGAATTCGGGCACTTGATTGCCGACAACAAGGGCTGCAGTCCGATCGAGCAATTCATTGCACTGAACGGAAAGATTAGGGGCTGCTCTTCCAGCACAAGGGCGATACTCTTGTCATCCTTCATCAAGTTTGTCAACCTTTTCCCAGAGATCAAGCCGCAACTTCTCCAAGTCTTCAGAGCATACAGCCACTCTCTCGACTCCGAACTCCAACAGCGAGCATGCGAATACCTAGCTCTTCTGAATCAACCGACTGATGATTTATTGCGAACCGTGTGCGACGAGATGCCACCCTTTCCTGAACGAACCTCCGCTCTATTGTCCAGACTACATCAAAAACATGCCACGACGAGTGACAAGCGCACTTGGGTAATCGGAGGCAGAGATGCAAACGCCGATCCCAAAGAGTTCATCTTAGCGCAAAGCACTGGCTTAAAACGAAGCTTTACCAGTGCTGGCAATATACGGAAGGACAGCATGCCTCCGAACGCGAACGGAAACGGTGCGAATGGAAATGGAGTGAAATCACTCTCAGATGACCTTGCTGGGATCGACCTGAACGTCGATAACAACAAGGTCCTGAAGGCTCCAAATCTCGCCAGCGCAGCACACTTGAGCCCAGATTGGGATGTTGGATACAATCGCCTTCTCCTCAAAGGGGAAGGCGTGCTGTACGAGGATCCCCAAATTCAAATTGGCCTGCGAACAGAGTATCGTGGTCAGTTGGGCTGCGTGATCTTTTACTTCACAAACAAATCGTCGTTTCCAATGGGCTCCTTCACAACAACACTGGACAACAGGTCAGCGGAGCAGTTAACAACAGATATCAAGAGTCTGCCAGACACAGTCATCCAGCCAGAAGGCCAGACGGTGCAGACCATCATGTTCGAAGCGAAGAATATCTTCGTCCACCCGCCCACTTTCCGTGTCTCGTACCTGGCCGGCGCTCTCCAGGCACTCACCCTACAGCTTCCAGTCGTGCTCCACAAGTACATGGATGCTGCAGAGCTCGGCGCGGACGACTTTTTCAAGAGATGGAAGCAGATTGGCGGCGCGCCCCGCGAAGCTCAAAGCATCTTCGGCATGGTCAACAAGAATCGAACAACGAGTCCAGAGTTCACACGTAAGGTGATCAAGGGCTTCAAATGGGGGGTTTTGGATGGCGTCGATCCGAATGCGAAGAACATCGTGGGCGCGACGGTGCTGCATACCACTGAGGGCAAGTTTGGGTGTCTGCTGAGGTTGGAACCCAATTATGATACTCAGGTACGTGTGATTGCTGTTTGAAATGATAGGGAGAATGGGAGCTGACAGCTGCTACAGATGTATCGCCTCACGGTCCGCGCTACGGATGAAAGTGTTCCTCCGGTCTTGGTCAAGATTATGGAAGAGCGGTTGTCGCAGGGCGAAGAGGGACTGAATTAGTGTGCTTGGTGTTGTTCGTTCCCTCTTCGGAGATGTTTTTGAGAAGCAGGTTGCAGGGGAGGTTGAATGACGGACAGATGGGCAGATGGATATACGTATTCTTCTCGTACACATACCAGGATCGCTTCTTTTCGACGGGGACGGGCGCGTGTGGGGGGGTGGGGCGGGGGTGTATATCTGAGAGTAATGCTTGGGGTTGGTATGGATGCGAATGGGGTTGAGGGTGAGAGTGTGATGGATAGCATTTGGAGCGTATGAGTTTCTGGGGCCTTTGGGGGTATACCGTAGCATTTTTGGTGATGTGGATAGGGAAAACTGGAGGGTTGACAGGCCCTGTTTGTGTTCTATTTGGGCTAATGGTTGATTGGGTGATGTGTGATGTGTGATGGGAGCTGGGAGCTGGGGGTTGGCGGGTTTGAGGAGTTTCGAATTGTCGATTGTGGCAGTGATTGTGCTTCCGTGGGTTTGGGCTGAGAGGCCGCTCGATACGCGAGTCGGATGGGAAAAAAAGGCAACGGGAACGAAACGCGAGGTCTTGTGACTCGAATCTTCCTCAAAAGCGAATTATGAGTAGTGTCGAATGGGAGATTGTGACGATAGTAGTTTATCAATGCTGCTGCGCGAGAGGCCGCCCCAACCCGGTCTGAACGCGATCCCAGGCTGATGACAAGACAACCTTGGAACGGGAACGGAACGCGAGGTCTTGTGACTCAGACCATCGACTTATGCTTCTAATCCAATCAACAGATGATCATTATTGAGAGGCCGCCATTGCCTAGTCGTCTAAAAAGGGCGGAGCATTCAGCGAGGAGTCAGGTGTGGAAGCGGCCCTGTGGCGCAGTCTAAGCCACACGGGTTTTGCACAATTATATCAGGAGGAGAAGGAGGCCTCTGGGGATTGTTTATACTTGATTCCTCTTCCCTCTGCAATCAAATTCATAACAAGAAACTTCCCTCGCTGTTTATTCTTGAACTGGATTCTCATCGATAAAGATTGAGTAATAGGTATATCGAAAGGGCGCAGAACCAAGTGATCCACGGTCCACCATTACACTACCTTTCCGCTCAACTTTCTTATTGCGGATTCGAGCTAGGTGGATAAAACTCAAGACTATGCCTCCAAAGGGAAAGAAACAACCTTCAAAAACGGTCGATCGCGTAACGAAGGAACTGCAAAAGGGCAAGGCAAAGTCGACGTCGCGGCGGTCGAAATCGGCGTCCAAGTCTCCCGAGCTGCTTAAGAAAGCTGCTTCGGCGCAAGACCCGTCCACCATGTCTGTTTCCACTATCTCCGCCGCCTCGGCAGCGTCGGCGTCGAAAGAAACCGAGACCGAGACCAGGCCGGTATATTTCTGGAAACCCCATGAGAAGAAGTATGGATATCTGGGCCAGTGGTACGAGAGCGAATTCGAAGTAGGTGGCGATACGTATGTCACGGCTGAGATGTGGATGATGGTTGGCAAAGCGCGGTTATTCAAAGATGAAGATGTAGCTCTGGAGATGTTAGCGACGACGGATCCGAAGACGCATAAAGCGCTGGGGAGGCAAGTGGGGGATTTTGATGCGGGGGTTTGGGATGAGAGTGGGTATCTCCAACACGGTGTTGTTTCTGCGAGCTAATTTATGAATAGATAAACTGCGGATTGTGGAAGAAGGGACGTATTATAAGTTTACGAAGAGTAAGGATGCGGAGGTGTTGAGGGGGTGGTTGTTGGAGACGGGCGAGAGGGAGTTGGTTGAGGCGAGTCCGATGGATAGGATTTGGGGGATTGGGTTTGGGGAGAAGAATGCGGGGAAGATGAGGGATCGGTGGGGGCAGAATTTGCTGGGGAAGGCGTTGATGAATGTTAGGGCGAGGTTGAGGGAGGAGGAGGCGGGGAAGGGGAAAGGGGAGGGGGATGTTTGAGGTGGTGGGTGAGAGGTGTTGTGCGGAGTGGAAATGATCAGATTGTCAGTCGGGTGGATGGGTGAGAGGAAAAATTAGGCAAATTGCTGATAAGGGATGAAGAACTATGGGAGTAAACACGGTATTCGGTCAAGTCTATCTCAGTTTTTCGGTCTGTATGGCCTCGGAGACAAGGGGAGTTGGGCCTTGAACGTCTGGTCTTTGGTCTTCCGGGTTTCCATTGGGTATTATCAGAACCTTTTCAGCTTTACACTGAAGCGGTCTGGTTTCCAGTCCATCACTGCGTAAAATTTGAGTTGAAATAGACTATTCAGATCCAAAATAGCTCTGCTCAGCCGTACAACTTCACCCTTGGATAGCTGATCACCAAAATCAAAGGTCAAGACGCCGAGACCTTCCAGAAACTTGTATTGGCCAGGATATCTAGGTCTGCCACACGCATTATCAGCTGTTCAGTGTCAAATGTGGAGCGACAACAAAGCTATGCGAAGCGCCAGACCGGCCACTCTCATGCAGGAATCCGGACATTTGTCGTCCGCCAGCCTTCCGTAACACTTGAGCACATTGTAGAAAAAGAAATGGGTGTCTCGGTACACACCCCTCCGCTGAGAGTGTACTTTGCATGTGTTGAGCTATGATTTGGGCAAATGGCGAGGTGGATGAGCTGGGTTTGTAGTAGATGGAATTTCGTTGGTTTTCGGAGAGGGGTTCAGCTACCCACTTTCAACGATGGTGATGTCGAAAAGATGGCATTTGAGATCATGGCGCTACGATTGGGTCTGGTGAGCTCATTCTTGGCTTCCATTTGAATTGCGTGAGTTTGAACATTCGAATTTGGTGGATGTTTCCCTAGGTTATCATCGATTTATTCAGCTACACAACTTTAGCGATAGAAAAGTTGCTTTTTAAGGTCATGTCACTGTCATTGGATATTATGAGCGCATTCTACTTTGCAGTTGGCGTGCGTGAGGTCGAAAATTAGCACTGCAGTAAGGAAGCTTTACTTGGATCTATCGTACGTCTGTTCAGCTGCACATATGTTCTAACATGAGGATAGAGGCTAGCGGTCTGGACTTTGTTAGTGATCTGGGCTTAGTTTCTCTTAGTTGCATTGAGTGGGTCAGTGAAGGCAGTGTATGAAAGCGGCCGTCGACACCTTGGACATGGTCACACACCTGGCATAGATGTACGCTTCTTCTACCGCGCGGTAACCACATGCGCGGGAAGTGTTTGCGATTCCCAGATGATTGGAGTGTCCGCGTGGGGATGGGCCTGGACAATGACCATATAGACGATAGAGAGCCGTTGGCACGGGCATGCAGCTGCAGACATCGTCGATGCAAGATAAGCCAAGCATATATCTGAAGCAATCGTACGAGAGGTACCTTTAGGGCTCAATATCGCGATTGGATGTTGTTCCTCCAGGAGTGTCAAGCGGTATAACTAGCTACCTAGCTAGGTGTTAGTGGCCTGCGGTGTCCACGGGTCGGAGTAACCGACCTCGGGACACCGCTTTGCAATCTGTACAGCTGCTACGGAGCCGCCAGCTCTTCTCTGGTTACTCTCTATCTTCCAATTGCCAGCGCATGTGGCTGCCAATTGACAGACGCCCGCCTGATGCGCCGAGACACTCCTTCCGTCCCGTCCCGTCTCCCTATCCGAAGCCCGAACGCGAAGCATCAAGCTCGTGATTATCGCAAGACCAACGGTGGAATTTTGTTATGTATATATGAAACCACCACCACAACGTCATTGTCCCTCACAGATATATACGACCTCATGGGAGCTAGGCTGAATTGGAATGCCACCAACTGGTGTTCTGATCTAGCGCGTGAAATTGCCGTCCACGTTGCTTTTTATCTTAGTGGTGGGCCGTTAAGGATAATAAACGAGGGGGCGCATGCCCAGACGCCTCTCCAACACCACATTCAACCACCTACTTGATGTGTCCATAATTCCTATGCCGTCTTCGTAGTAGTGACATCCGCTACTGCGAATTCTCAATGGAACAATCAATGGGAGATTCATCATGTTCATGGTACACAGCTAACGAATTGTCGCATTTGGCCTGCACTGGACCTGGAAAACGCCACGCGCGTGCTCCATTCAGCCGCCTACCTTCACGCCATGGCATCGGCAACAGCGGGGGGGGAACGCGAGCCCGACCTTGGGGTAGCCGGTCACGATAGAACTTCATACTCCAACATTGCTCTTGGAGGGTGTTGCGGAAATGAGAAAATTTCTGAGAAATTCGCAGGGATTGGAAATCGCAGAGTTGTCCGGAGCTCCGTGCTTTGCTGCAGGTTGACGACAGCGGGCCACGACGCTCATCGGCGACAGCTGGAATTCCAGCTTCAGGTTTTGGCGACAATAGATTTGGAGGCGTACCTTAGTATGCGTGGTGGACGGCGAGGCAGGGGTACGGAGAAAATGGAGAGCTTAGCCTATAGACGTGCTGTCCCGTCTGGTGGATAGCATACCTACCACCGTGCATATAAGAGCACCTCAAGATGCCGCCTCAATATACAACCTTCCCCCCCAGGGCGAGCGTTCATGACTGGTCTATGTTACGATTATTATAGCAGAATTTACGATTTCAATTTGGAAGTCGGAATACACCTTCCTTGACAGCCCTATTAACGGTCACGACTATCACGTGAACAACATCTCCTATCACACCTTCTTTTACGGTTCAAATTTGCAGGCTTACAGCTATACCATGACTTCCGCTCCTAGTGCAAGAGGGGAGAGACCCGAGCAGATCCATCAGCACACTAGTCGCAGTCCTATGCACATACTCCGAACGCTGCTATCGTGGAGGGTGTCCGTAGAGAGAGATATTCGAGAAGCTTCGGCGTTGCCCAAGTCTGTGAATTGGTATGTTGGCAAACGCTTGATATTCAACTTCCTTCGGCGCGACCATTCCCGTCGTGCAAATGGAAGATTATCACACAAAGGGTTACACTGACACAACCCTCAGGACTCCCCAACAGACCGATCCCCTCCTTTTTCACCAATGCCATAAAACAGAATCAGATATGGAGACCAAGAATGAGCAACAGGCAAACGAAATCGTAAGTAATGCTTTGCACTCGGTGTCTTCGCTATCTGACCATCCATATAGCCCTCCAAGACCCCCAACTTCCTCTATACTCTCTTTCTCTTCATTAGGTCCGACATCAAGACCATCATAATTCCCCAACTTCTCTTCGCTCTCTCATCATGCGTCACATCTGGATTCACAACATCGGCCTCTCTCCCCACATCATGGCATCACATCCCTTTCCTATTCCTCAAAGTCTTAGCATGGCTCTGCACACTCATGCTCGTCGAGAACATCACAAACCAACGCCTCCCCGGCTCCATTCTCGAGGACTCGCTTAACAAGCCGTGGAGACCTTTGCCCTCTGGCCGAATCACCCCCGAAGCGGCACAGCACAATTTACTTCTGTTGGTGCCCGCGGCGGTTATATTGGGCATAGTAGTTGGAGCGTACAAAGAGACCACAGGGTTGATTGTGTTCATTTGGATGTATGATGATCTCGACGGCGCCAACCAGGGGATATGGCTACGCAATGCACTGCAGGCGTGTGGCATCATGGGATTCAGTGCCGGCGTGACGGCTATTACGGCGGGCTCTCCAGCATACGGGATTACGAACGGGGCCACGCTTTGGATGTGTCTGAATGGGCTCGTCGTCTTTACCACGGTGCATGCGCAGGACCTTCCGGATATCGTCGGCGATGCGGCACGAGGACGGCGGACCATTCCATTGCTTTACGGGGATGGCGTGGCAAGATTCTCCCTCGCTGTGGGCGTGCTCGTATGGTCTATCGCCTCTCCGGCTTTCTGGAAACTGTCTCCGGTAATGTTCCTACCTACAGTGGCACTTGGAGCAACTATGGCATTGATGACATTGCTCCGGCGGACGGAAAAATCGGATAAAGTTGTGTGGAAACTTTGGTGTCTGTGGATCGGTACCATGTATCTACTTCCTTTGGCAGGATAGGTGTAAGTAGGTTGGCTTTCTTTAGCATGTCTGGTTGGAATGTTTTTGCTTCTCTAGAATAGAATTATGATGCGTAGACTTGGTTGGTTGGAAAACTTCACTGGAGAGGAATGTATTGATACCTATGAAAGCAGCGACGGCATGGACTGGCTGATGGGAGGGGCATCTTTTGTTGAGCTTATGTATCTTGAGTTAATGCACAACACATTGTTTACTATATTGTTGATTTCTGTGAAACCGTGATCACAAAGAATCGAATCCAACACTGAAACCTCACTGGAAACTCCTGATACGGGGCACGACCAGCTCATCACCAGACCACTGGTGTTCCAGCCTTATGAGTATCAAGAAACCTCCATCTCAATCCAAGACAACATACTTTGCCCTCAAACCCTGCCCATACTTGTAGAAAAAGAACGGTATAGGGGCAAAAGCCAATGCTATGGCAGCCAACAAAGTATTTGCCCAACTAATGCCCAGGTTATCGTACAATTTGTTCGAAAACAGTGGAACAAGTCCGCCAAACAGTGACCGCAGAACAATCGTTGCTGCAGTGGCAGAAGCCGAATGGAGAGTGTATGCATCTATGATGTAAGTTCCACAGAAGAACTGGGCAATGTCAATGGACCATACGTTTGTTTGCGTCTGGACAGGAGGTGCTTACTACCGTCGACATTACACCAACACCAAATATTGCCGTCCCAAGGATAGGCACGAACCAATAGATTCCATACGATGCCGACCACCCAAACACAAACAGACCGATGCTGACAAGAGGCCAATGGAATATCATAGGGATAAGTCGCACCTCCGGTCTGTTGTCCCCGTTGGCCCTCCTTTTGCTGGCGATGTGGTTGCTGACGCCGTTGCCTAGTATCATCGCCAACATATTTCCAAATAGTATTCCAAGGTAGGCGAGTCCGGTGTTTCTAGCTTCCCAGCGATACACTGTGATGAAAACTAATGGAAGCATGGTGTATAAGAGGTACATATAGCCGAAACCGAGAGCCGTTACGAGTGAGATGAGGAGAATATTTGGAGAGAAACAGAGCATCCTAAGGGGCCGGAGCATAGCCGTTCGGACGGTGATCCAATGGGACATATCCGTACTGTTGTCGAACTTCGATCTTAATTCCTTATTTCCAGCACTCTTTCGCAACATTGCTGCCTTTCTCCTTAGTAGCACTACCTCGTAGGTCTCACAAAGCCCGGCAAGACTGGCAAACGTACAGACTCCTCCGAGGATGGTTATGATCCAGAATATCCACTCCCAACCATAGGTGGCGTTCACATAGCTTCCCACCATTGGTGCTATCGCCGGTCCAAGGTTGTACGCGATTCCCATTACTGCAAAAGCAGACCCTCTGCGCTCTGGAGACACCATATCCGAGATACTAGCTGGTGCTAGTGTAAACGCACTAGCGCCTCCACATCCAGCAAGGAAGCGGAATCCTGTTATGGCTTTTAAATCCTTGTCAATGGGTGAAAGGACAGTGAACAGGACGAAGATGATGTTGCACATGTTGTACATGACAACTCGCCCATATACTTCGGAAAGAGGCCCAATGATGAGCGGTCCAATCGCATATCCGAGGACGTAGCTTGAGGTGACAAAGGAAGCTAGGTAAGGGTCAAAGTTCTGCTGTAAAATCTGCATATCGGGAGCCGCTGGAGCAATTGCCGAGGAAGCGAAAGGACTATATTGTAAGCTCAGTCGTGACCCAGTTCAAAAAATCGAATATTGCAGGAACGTACGTGACCAGGCATATCAGGAAGATAATTGTAAGATTCAATGCCTTTTTCCATTTCGGCCAATTCAAGGGCTTCTGTGGATCAGACTCGCCGTCCCAGTCCACAATGTTGGGGTCCTTGACTTCCTTGTGCTTTTCCTCGATGACGATGAGACCATTAATGAATGATACACGAGATGCACCTGCTGGAGGAGAATGGTCGGCTACGAACGACCTGATAGTATTGCCGTAAAGCTTGAGGACATATTTCTTTATCGCATCGGAGGAGGTGCTGTCCGTGGTGCTGGTGGTCCTCGTTGAGTCTGTTGTACGTGCACTTGAAGGTCGTGCCAAAGGCAGAAATAGGTGTTTCGCAATACTTCGGTCCATTATAGACCGCTTCCCTCCAGGAGTCTTACAGAACCTATATCTATGTTAGAGACGTTGAGGCTGAGAGCGCGGGGCGAAAGCATACGGGCAAGTAACGAAATTCTATACTGCATGCAGGGGAGATGTCTGGAGGAGTTGCAGAGTCAGAAGGTGTCTAGCGTTTGCACCTCATGAGATTCACAGAACTACAAACAGCTTCTCCGCCGCATTGCATACCGAGGGAACCGCCCTCTCGAATGCAGCTAGGAATGACGAACGCCTCGGCGAAAAAGATGTCATTATGTTGACGGTCACGGGTATGGCTTAAGAATGGAAGTTCAGAGATTAGAAGTCAATCGTTGAGCTTTATTTTACTACCTCATGACACTAAACCTACCGTTTCTCGTCATTGCTCGTTTCCACTTGACTCGCTGGCGCTATCCACCTCCACTGGGAACTTGTCCAAACTCTCATACCACTGTATCACACTTCCGATCAAGAAGGCCCAGCTGCCCCAGAAAGTGCTCAAACATGCTTGGTACTGGGCCCAGCTGTCTTCGTCATAACCAAAGGCCGGGCAGAGCGTGAAACCAATCCCGCCGATCAGATTCCACATACCTATCCACCACCCAAGGGTGCCAAAAGCAGGCTTATACCAGCGTGATTGCGTTTCGAGCATGAAAAGCGTGCCCGACACGATGAACCCCGTGCCACCAAGAACCTGTGGCGTCCAAAAAAAGATAATCTTGATTGTGGGAGACATGCGATCGTAAATTCCCGGAAGGGCGGTGAATCCCGAAACCCAGAATATGGTTGCGCCGATCAATTGAGCAAACGACGCTATGAAGCCAAGATCACGGAGATAGTGGGAGCGCAGATCTTGAATAGTCGGGAACCAAACCCAAGTCTTGGTTGTCGAAGATGTCGAGGAGAATGAGGAGGGTGACTGTTCAAGAGCCGCACTGGTGCCATGAGCACCCTTTCCAACAAGATTGCGCTTGTTGTAGTGATGGTGCGTGCAACCGGACTTTGACGGCCGAAGTCGAAGCCCATCGGCGCCATCTGACATTGCCTTTTCCAAAGCCCAGCCAAAACATCCCGCTCTGTTTTCGTTTACTGCTTCTGCTAGGAGGAGAACGGACCCGAATTCGAACACCGTAGCACCGATCAAGGCAGTGATTCCCCCACCATACAATTCTTCGTTCTTGAATTCGGTGTCAGGTTGCACCAACGGTAAAAACACGAAGAACGCATTTGTCACCCAGATGACGCTCCCAAGCGTGAACACAGTAGCAACATCGTATGAAATGTCCCAAACAGGATATTGTGTGAACATCCGCCACACTCCAGACAGGGTTTGCGTGAAAGAATTGGTGAGGGGAGGGATTGCCTGCTTGGCCTCAGGTGCAAATGAGCTCAGCGTGATGGCATGGCGCCCCTTTCGGTTGTTTCGCGATGTCCATTTGTATGATACCCCAGGAATTGTGTGCTCGCGATCCAAGAGCCTGACTAGCTTTGTTGGTTTTAAAACTCGTTGTAATCCTCCCTCCTCTTCCGCCCTTGGGGATGGCTCTATGTGCGTAGGACGTCCCGGTGCCTGAAAATGCGCCCGTGTAGGGTTGAAGAAAGGCAAGGCGCCTGTGGTTCGGTGATGTTCAATGCGGAGAAGAGGGTGATCCTTGAGAGGGTGTCGCGTAGGATGGAAGCCTGCATTTCGCTGGCGTTGAGGTTTTGGCTGTCGATGGTTTTCAGCAGGATTGAATGGATCGCGAGCTTCGCGACTTGGAGAACGTGAGCGCTGCATGGTGGTCAATTCATTGATCAAAGAACGCGGTACTGGTGCATGTGATATTTTGACGCTCTCAAGTACATACAAGAACACAATTTTGTTCTTTTTAGCAACATCGTTGAGGAAATTGAAAGAAATTCTGGAGGTTGGAAGAATCTGAAAACGTCATTGATGCTTAATCAGCGACCACATGATCGTACGAGGACCACATCACCACATCACGATCACACATCCATCCAACTCGCACTTTTGCCTCCTTCAGAACTGTGGACAGCAGATATCTCCCTAAAATTTGAGGACGCGAGCGCGTCACCTACACCAAAACTTCAACACTACATAACTTCACCATGCAGCGATCGTTTGGCACAGAAATTAGTGGAAATAGAAGGCCTGGAGGAGAGCTTTCATCTGCTGCGCGCGCAGTCATTTTATCTAAGATTGAGGATGGGAAATCGCAGCGCAAAGTAGCAGCTGAGATGGGAGTTCCGCACTCCACAGTTGAGGATACTATCAAGCGATGGAAAACCCACGGTACTCTTAAATCCCGCCCTCACAGTGGCCGCCCACCTAAAATAACGCGTCGTGAGCTTCAGAAGCTCTATCATGCAGTTCAAAAGTACCCAAAAATGAATTACCAGAAGCTCAAAGAGGAGGCAAGCCTGGAGGGCGTTCACCGAAGCACTATCTACCGTTCTCTCCAAAAACTCCACCTTGTACATCGCCGCTGCGTAAAGAGGCCGAAGCTCACACCTAGGCTAGCTCAGATTCGCCTCAGATTCGCCAGAGAATACCGTTATTTCAATTAGAGACGTCGTACAGTCAAGTTCTCCGATGAGTGTACCATTGAGGTTGGATCTGGCGCAGATCGTGAGTAGTGCTTCCGCTTTGCAGATAAGAAATATAGCCCACAGATGGTAGAAGAGAAGGAGAAGGGCAAGAAGCTCTCACAGATGGTGTGGGCATGCTTTTAGATAGGAAGAAACAACCGTGTAGGACGCAGTGAGCTAGTGATCATGGAGAGGGACCCAGAGAGCCCCCAAGGGGGGTACTCTGCAGCCAGCTACATCTCTACCCTTCAAAAAGGCCTCCTTCCTCACTACAGGCCTGGAGATATCTTCATGCAAGACAACGCACCTATCCACAAGGCTCGTGCAACTCAGGAGTGGATAGAAAGGCATAGGATTTAGGTGATGGATTGGCCACCGTTCAGCCCTGACCTGAACCCCATTGAACACCTCTGGTACGCACTGAAAAAGATGATGTATCGCAACTACCCACATCTACGTTGTATAGGGAGATCTGAAGAAGATTGGGCAAGCTTCTATAACGCATTGAAGGATTGTTGGAGGAGATTGCCTAATCGCCTATTGAAGAGTCTTCTTTTAAGCATGCCAAGCCGCCTTGCAGCTTGTCAGCAGGCAAAGGGATGGCAAACAAAATACTGAGACAATTTGGATACAGGATGAGATTGCTCACGATACGCTGCGTCAGTTCCACCAAAAAGATCTGTGTATAGGCAATTTGTATGTAGATATATAGCTTCACAAAGTGGGTGACTCGATTCTTGAAGTTCTGCTTAGTCAGAGGTGGCTGGGAGACTTTTGCATTAGTACTGTAACACCTGCCCCTGAAAGCTTCCCATTGCTCTCTTCCCATCGTCCATCTTCGGACATAGTCCGTACCATGGTGTAAGCTGTCCACGGGAGAATCGCATTTTTACTGCTAATGGAACTTAGGAAATCGCTTCATAGATCAAAGGGGGCAATCCATTAAAGCAGCATCGCTTTCATCTAGACCCTGCAATAGAGCTTTGAGCCACGGTGTATTGTAACGTCGAATGGCTGAGTCCATGGGTAGACCGAAGGCACAATTTCAAAGAGCTCGCGCCAGACGATATAATGCATGAGCAACCTAAACAGAGTAAGGGGGCGGATACAGCGTTGGGTCCTTGTCCGTTCCTCAGGCATATCAGTAGGTATGTTCCGGATTGGCAGAGTGCTTGTATAGCTGCATACTGCGCTTCAATATCTCTACGCTCTTTCTGTGCGAAATAGCCTTCAGCCACTTCTTTCCTTGGTTGAAGTCCTCGTGGTTTTCCCTGTGCCGGCAAGGCTACGTCGATGCAATCTGAAGCACAGCGTACTTCTCATAGGGTGGCCTGGATTTCCCCTGAATTAACAAGAAAGCCATCAAGTCCATGGCATGCCCATCTTGGAACTGTACGAAAGCCTCCGAAGATACTGGCGTTTCGATTCGATCGAGGTCGCTTTGCGACGCAAATTACACTGGACAGGCCTGCAAATATCTCATCAGTTCGAGCCTGCTCAACTACAGAACGGCGCTTGCCTCGAAATGCCTTCAACTCACACTGTTTGAAAGAGCTAATCCATGGCACCTCGGGGGAATGCAACGGAATTCGACGCTCAACCTTCAAGAAAGGTTGATGCCGGCATAGGTAGACGAAAAGAGAGGATGAGTGGAAAGTTGGAATTTAATTCTCAAGAAGGAGGGCTTCGCGGAGACTCAGGAGCTCTGAGTTGGACTGCTTGTCTATGGTCATCCCGATAAGACAGCATGACGGGTTCACGATTGCGTCCATCAAGGCAAGGGAGCAAGTAAAAAGAATCCATGAAAACGGAGCGCTGGAGGTCAACGGATCTTCGTCGCAAATTCATCACAGAATTCGACGACTCTTCGAAAACGTTACAAGAATAGACAGCCATCCACTTTGCAGTCAAAAGAAAGTTTGCTTCGTGCTCGAAGTCCGTCGGAACCACGCATACCCGTTTTGAAAATAGCACACATCCAACACAATCCTCTACCACGCGCCAACGCAACCACAGCACACCTATTCCAATATTCCAATACCACCACCACCTTCCTAGCCGCTCCCTCTGCATCCATGTGGGACCAAAATTGTGGAAAAGGCGTTTGACGCTGGCCCTTCCAAACAAATCCACACAGATACTACAAACATACTATTTCCAGAAACCCACATGCACAACCCTGTTTCACCTAAAGCGACCGACTGTGCCGCACGCCCACTCGACAAACATAGACACTTTGACGACCACGGCGCCGCACGCCGCAGAATAGACCACGATCCCCTCAATGGTCGATGTATGGGTCATCCTTTCGGAGCGCCGATATTCAACTCCACACAAACAAAACGTCATCCAACCGGCCTTTCAAAACGAAACCGGCACAAAAACCGAAAAGGGAAGCTGGTCACTCCCCCACGTGTGGTGTGCAGCATTTGCCCCATCTCCGTCCGATACATAGAACATGGTGACGCCCGAGAGTTGGTGGAGGCTGTTCGCTTCATCGGAGAGTTGGAGACCTACCTATGGCCAAACACACTGCTGGAGTGGTTGACCGTTTCCATGGGCTGGGCTTCGATCTCGCCGCATGAGGGCCTGATTTCAGCTGGCGAGTAGGTACTTGGAACCTTCTGTACCACTGAGCCTGGCGAGGAGCCGTACGAGGGATCTTTCGGCTGTGAAAAGGATCATGGGTGGGTGATCCGTCATCGTGACCTCTCAGAGACGCCCGAGACTGTGTGGGAGTCATAATCCTTCATATGGCGCAAAGGAACATGTGTTGTGAGTCTGCGCCGCGATCCTGCACATCGCGTTCGTTCCTCGCATCAAGCCCGTTTCCTGGTTTCGGGCTGATAGGCAAGGCGGGTAGCAGTCTGGAAGATGCACGAGGCGTGTATCCAGTGCACCGGATGGCGACCTGAAAGACAAGTCACACGAGATACTCGCAAGCCTACACATGTAGAGACATACGAATCAGAAACCTCTGACTCCTCAATAACGGATGAAGCTGACGACGACGACGACAAACTATCTCTCCAGCTATTTCCGAACCCTCCAAACAAAGTCCCAAAGCCTCGAATAGCGTGTAGCGGAAAAGATATTCGTGCTATTACAAGACAGACTAATAATGTACTGTGTCCATATCTCATCACATAGCAGGACCCGGAAATCGTAATGCTGACACGGACTCCTCGCTCACCGATAATTTCACCTTATCGTTGGGACACAACTTCGCGCGCGGTTTCGCTGCCGCCCGCGACCTGCATGGCTATAACAATACGTGTTCCTAGTTAAGTGCGGGTCTCTCGTAGCCGGCCCAGAGTACGAAAAACGTGCCCAGTTAGGATGGCATTAGTATAGTTGGGAGAGCGCTTGAGGCTGTTCCCACCAACATTGGCAATCCATCGCTTGGCTTATTGACCAAACCTACCAATAGCGGGAATAACGGGCGCAAATGGCGAGGCCGTGGGTGTGGCCCTGACCGTTGGGTCCCCAACGAACAAAGTTTTGAGTAGGCGCCGAGCTGCTCGTTCACGATGCTTGGCCCGTCTGACTGTTCTGACGACCATTCACTGGGCACACGTAAAGTGCTCGACATGCGATGTTCTGGAATTGGCTATTGTTGCCTTGGATGCCAAAGCTAACGCCTACCCGGGGCGTCGGCACTGGCGTAGTGCTTCAGTGTTTGACGACCGCCTAGTAGGCCAGCATGGCTTGGCCATTCGCCAGCCAAGGATCGTGAAGTTGCTCGTTGAGTGGCCGAGCGGTTTGATTTGGAGTGTTTGGCAATTTCGTTGAAGGTGTGGGAGACCCTGAAGTACGTCAGGGTGGCATTTCGAACCATCCGAGGCGTTCACGTTTAACATTTGTTGGGCAAAGTCTCGGAAGATCTTTCATCTTGAGATATATCGCCGTGTGAATCAATCTTGCCGTGCTTGTGGATTTGAGAAAGGCGTCTGTTGCGTGACCAACGAAGGCTGGAAACACCAACAAGTGCCCACAAGGCAGAAAGTTCTTACCTGACATGTCTTCTCGCGCGAAGATTGCCGTAGTTCCATACGTTGACCACGAGTAAACATAGCCCGTTCCATCTCAACATCTCACTTTTCGGCGACCATCTCGACTAAGCGTTTTCACACCCTAGTTTTCTATGAAGAAAACCTAAACGCCCACTAATCCAGCCCCCACACCCCAACATCGCATGTCGCCGTCGATCCCCAACCTTAAATCACGACTGTTCACACAGAAACTGCAAGTTTGGCGCGCGCTCACCGTGGATGAAGGTTGAGACGGACCATGGCGGCCCGGAGTCTGTCCGTTGGTTCAGCTGCACACCACTGCGCGCGTTTGGTTATCGATAAACTGTTAGACCCCACATGACCAACTGCGGCTACTGTTCTGTTTCATCGAGGATGAAGACGTTCAACGTCATGGGGTTGAGTGGTTGAAGTGTATGGATGAGGGATTGGCCGATCCATACACGATGACGCCGACGTGAGGCGTGGGAGGGATGCAGGATGTAGGGATAGATATGAGTGGGGTGGGTGAGGACGAGGATGTGGATGAGGACGTGGATGAGGAGTGGTCAACCGTGGCGCAGATCCCGGGGGTAAAACATCCATCCTTATGAAGCCTTATGAAGCCGATGATCTTGAAATGGAGTTGGAAGCTGTGAAAATGAGGCGCATACAGTATGGATGACTATTCGCAGGGATCCACGGGCTGAAAGTATTCTCGGTGGATCGTTGTTTGACGTGGACGCATTTCGCATTCACGGGGCTGTTGAGAGGATAATCCCCTCGATCAATTATTGGGCCGCCATAATGTTCATCACTTCACCCATGGTGGGAGTTAGTGATGAGGTGTTACCGCCGCGAGGATGACTGCTGTCGGATTTCGTTTGGGCGGCGATCGAGACTGCCAGCGGGTTGGATATTGACGACAACGCCATGTTTCTTTTTCCCACATTAAAAATCTGACCTCAGAACCAGATGAAACGCAGGGTATTCTTGCATCATCTGTGAATCGTGGTGTCCTCATCGCCTGTGCATTCCGAGGGTCAGCACTCAATTGCAGTGATCGTCTCCTCCGGTCCAGAGGATTTTCCGCTGTACTACGGACTAGACGCCCGCTCGTTTAAGATGTGTTGGATAGAGAGGGCCTTACAGGTGGCCGTCCAAGATCCCCATTGTTTGATGACCCTGGGTCTTAATTATGGTGATGCCGGTCTTCGCATGTCCGCTAGATTACCCAGACTGGGTAAACCATGTCCACGGTGCATCTAAAGCATGAAAAATCGGATTTAGAATGTTTCCGGAAGATGGTCCTTCCATAGCAACACAGCTGCTGTCGACTTTGATGCCTGGAAATCTATTGTTCTGTCTAAAGCACCGGTGAGCGGTGTGACCGCTGCCTTCACAGTGACGCATTGAACCAATCAGCGTGTGACTGGAATAGAAGCATTCACTCCGCGGCTGAGAAGCGGCTAGCATGCGCATCGTGAGACCTTTTCTGTCGGTAGTTTAAGCCATCCAGCTGCTGACAGTTGTTTGGTCGCTTGAAGGCAAGGGAGAAGCCACAGAAGGGTGGCAGGTGGAGAGATTCTCGCAGCAACGTAACTCCAGTAAGAGGAAGCTGGCATGCTCCAACCAACTGCCGGTCAAAGATTTTGAGGTGCGAGTCTGGATTCCCTTGGATGGAGCCTTGTGGGCCTCTCGATGCCTTGGGGACGATCGTTGCTGAAGAACACGGCGTCGCTGGTCCAATGCCTTGCGTCGCCAGCCACGTTGCTGGTAACTTTGTGTCACCGGAAGGACTACGGGAGCATCTTCCCGCACTGATTGGACATATCCCTTGCATTTGTGCGATTTGATAGCCTCCGTTAGAGTTTGTCGGGGTGCAGAAGGTTGGGGCTGCCGTCGAATCTCATGGCGGGGCATGTGGGAGGGGCAGCAACCGCGTGTCATATCGATAACAGAGATCTGGCGAGCCACTGGATCGAGGATCGAAGAAGTCTCACGCTAAACCCGAAACGCACTGGCACCATGCTGGCCTGAGGCCGTGAAAGCGGCGGTGAGTGCAACATGACAACAACTCCCGCTGGGATGCAGAGTGTCGACGTCTCAGGCTCCGCTTGACATGGTCAATGCATGGCTATGAATCAAACGCAACAAATCAATTTAATCCCAAATTCTGTGAGAAGCGGGATACGCGCGAGCAATTCGTTGAGTCGACCGTCGTCTCTGAACACTGAAGAAGCTTTCAAATTTCGGATAAGATTGATATCCAGCTGGCAGCAATATCACACGGGTAAAACGTATTAAGGAGCAAAGTCGTTCATCAGATCGTGGAACCGAGTCATCGATGTTGGAAATTCATGGATGTGGAATGCTGTTTGAGAAAGCCAGTACGGAGACTACGCGGACGTGCTGGAACGTGCCATGCGCGCACTCAGATTTGCACAGTGATCGGCAATCCCCTTTCCACTGCTCACAGACTCCCGCACGCGAGCATGGTTGACAGAGTTTAGCCAGCGGGAAGCAGGACTTGGCTGGATCCGTCGTGCTGCACGGATGACACCGGAAAGCACAAAAAGAAGGAATTAGTGGGCCGCACATGCAGGTTCTTTTGCGACGAGCTCGTTTCCCGTGATCCAAAAGCAACCTCCTGGGTTGTATCCCAGTCCAGACGGGCCACTAGCAGCGCAGACTGGACGCCCACGGATCGTTAATAATCTAACGGGCGAAGATACGAGGTAAAATGAAGATGGGTGCCGGCAGAAGGTTGAACGTGGAAGCCGCGCTTGGCTCGATGCGGACGCACTGGACAATCTCATTATCAAAAGTCCGAGACCCTTTGTGCTGGTTGATGGTTCATTCAGAGTTCGCCCCTTTTTCCAATATTGCGTAAGCGGCCACGTTCGCAATGGCGGAGGCTCGAAGTCGCTCGAAGCCTGTTGACGAGCCAGCCAGATGTCAGAAGTGACTCTTCCCGTCACAAGACCGACGACAAGCGGATGTGAAAGAACAGTTGTCAGAATGGCAAATATGTGACTCAGAGCAGCCTATTGGGCAGCGTCCAGAAATAATATCCGACGCCATTTGCCAGGTTGGAAACTCTCGAAAATTCTCGTGAGGCGTGGCGTGCCACTGGCCGCCCAGGTAATAACCCAAGCCTGCTGACCGACCCGGCGAACAGGGCGGCACGCCAGACGAACTGGTCGTGTTAGTCAGCGCCGTTCTCTTGGGCGCGGCGTCAGGAATTGGCAATATGGCCACATGACCAATGAGGGCGTCTTCTGGAACAGGGCGGTGGATGGTGCCACTGGGTCCCAGCGCCCTTGTGTCAAGAGAAACGCTCTTTGGCGCCGCAGAAGCGTTCGAGACAGCTCGCCCACTGCCGTTGATCATGGACGGATCGGGGTGGAGAGACAAAGGACTCATCATTCATGGCCGTGAAGGCGCACCCCAAAAAAACAGTGACTCCACCAACACGAAACCGAAACGTGACCGCGGCTTTAGCAGTCGGACTGCTGCCAGCCACAATGCTGGTTCAAGCAAGCGCGCTCGTAGGAACAGCACGCCCAGCCGTGTTCAGGCAAGCGGACAAAAAGGCTCTGCTGGCGGCATGACAGTCGCAGGCGTTGCGAGATCTGCATCGGTCGGCTGGTTTCGTCATGGCCTCGGAGCGAACGAGAAGAGTGGTGACTATCGAACGCCCGTCCGTGCGCATCCGGCTTTACGAGCAGTCGTAAGCTTTCGCGCGCCTTTGAGCTGCCTAGCCGACAACGGCAAAGGGCAGCCTTTCAGCCTTCTGTTTGGGGCGAACGGCCTGCTCTCGCTGGGCTTGACGCTGCTCGCCGGGTGACAGCGGTCGGGCCTTCAGGGGCCACTCACAGGTGCGCGAGCGGCGTAGCACCGCAGCGACCGACGGCCCCGCTGATTGGCCGCGCGCGGGCAGTTGATCGCTCGATATTTTTGCCTCGCACACCTGTCCTCTGCAGCGTGAGCTGACTGTGGAAATTGAAGCACAGCGCCCGCGGGGTGGTGGAGGTGGAGTGGTCATGGTCACGGTGCGGGAGAGTGGCATTGCGGGACTCCGGCGGGCGCGCGACAGCCAGCGTGCTGCGTGCAGTTGCAGTTGCAGGTTGCTGCACCGCGATGTTTTTGGAGCCTCGAGGCTGCTGCACTGCGAGCGTCGAGCCCTCGTCGAACGGAGTGTTGAGAGGCCTGTGTGCCCCTGCGACCGCTGCGGCGACCAAGCGCTGCTGGGGGGGGCATGGAGGTGCAGTGCAGGCCTCTGCTGACGGCCCCTGTCGGCGGCCACGGCCTGACGCACCATTCGACGAGGGCGCGCCGCATAGCCCCCCGGCCAGCAGCGGAGGGCTGCGAGGCCGACGAGTGGAGGGGGCGCGCCCATGAATCAAGGCAGGGCGCCGCTTGCTCGGTAGCAGCGCGGGTTTGGGACACGGCTGAGCGCTGGGGGCGCGCTCTGGCCTGCACTCCCGTCTTTGCCGTGTCCATGCTAGCGTCAGTCCAACAAAGCGCGAGTGGCTGCCCGTCTGCAAGAGGGTGGGTCGCTGCGCCAGGGTGGGTTTGCGAGAGGACGCCTGTCTGTGAGCCCGTCTTCGTCATGGCGTGCGCTGCTAGGCTCATCCTTCCCTATATTTACAGAAACTGGGGCTGCACAGTGGCCAATAACTACGACGCCTGCCCGCCTGCAGCAGCAACCGTCACTGGTGCCCAGCCGTGCTCATACAACATACATCATATCCCGCCTCACACTCCACCTCACTACCGCACTACCTCAGTCTCTCCCACCTCCTCCTATACTACCCTCCCCCCTCCCTCTACACACTCCTTCACTGCTGCTCGACTCGCTCTCCACACACCTCACTCCAGCCTTGCTGTCCTTTGACCCTCGACTTCGCCTCAACATCCACCCGCCTTGCGCTCCCGGCTTCTCTTCCATGTGCTAAGGATCTCTATTTTAATACGTTGTTGTCTCTTTATTCTCTCCAAGACTCTCTCCCAAGGACCCATCTTGGACACTCGCCCCATTCTAGGCCACTTACTCCCCCGGAGAACTTGTAATATCCGTCCTTGAGGCCTTTAGTGGACCTTTGAGGACATCCCCCCAACCCCTTCTCCCACACCATGTTGCCAACACCACCCGCATCGCCCACCCTCAATGGATTCTGTGCGCCGGAAGACCGCCTAGGCCAGATTCTTGCCGGAAGGTTGCAATTGACCGGAGTCCTCGGTGTTGGAGCTTATGGAGTTGTGTACACAGCCGTGGACATCCATACCAACACTCCCTATGCTGTGAAGGCGCTCAACAAGCTCGGCTTGGAGCCCCGGCAACGGAAGTTCCAGCAGCGCGAGATCCAGCTCCACCATCAGGCCAGTGCTCACCCCAACGTGGTTTCCTTGGTCAAGATCTTGGACTCGCCTGACTGCACATACGTTGTCATTGAGTACTGCCCTGAGGGTGATCTTTTCTCAAACATCACAGAGCAAGGAAAGTACATTGGAAACGATGCTCTAGCCAAGAGAGCCTTCCTCCAGATCTTGGATGCCGTGGAGTACTGCCATTCCATTGGGATTTACCACAGGGACCTCAAACCGGAAAACGTTCTTGTAACTGACCAGGGAATGACGTGCAAGCTCGCCGATTTTGGACTGGCCACTAACGACCCGATCACCTCGGATTTTGGATGCGGCTCCACATTCTACATGTCCCCTGGTAGGTTTTCTGTCTCAGCTGGCGATCCGGGTCCTTGTGTTTCAGAAAAATGAACTAACAACAATGACAGAATGCCAAACATCAGCACCCAAGGCTTATTCCTGCTATGCATCAGCACCCAACGATGTGTGGAGCCTGGGCGTTATCCTGGTGAACTTGACTTGTGGACGCAATCCATGGAAGCGCGCCTCGTTTGAGGACAGCACTTTCCGCGCCTATATGAAAGACCCAAAGTTCCTCAAGTCCATTCTGCCCATTTCTCAAGAGCTTGATTCGATTCTGAAACGTGTCTTCGAATTCAATCCTGCCAGGAGAATTACCATTCCGGAGCTTCGTGAACAGATTCTCCGCTGCCCGAGGTTCACGGCTTCGAAGTCTGCGGCTCCCACGCCAATGCCTTCTCCCCCGATCTCTCCTGTGGATTATGCCAGGGACGCTGTTATGGCTGGATGCTACCCTGCCCTTCCTGCCTTCACTCCCCTCGGTGCCCCCCTCTACTCAACTCCCCACCTGGATCTTCCTTACCCTAGGTATTCCACGTCCTCTGGGAGTTCCAATTCGGACAACGATTCTGTGTTCTCTTCATGTTCATCAGCTTCGTCCACCTCGTCCACATCCTCTTTCACTCATGTCACTTCCCCGCCGGTACAAAAGCTACCGTCGCGGCCTGTTCAATCAACATACGTTTCTCCTCCCACCAACGCTTGGTTCCACCCCTTTATCCAGGCGGCCAACCTGGTTAAGCATGTCTCCTTCCAGCCACCTACCTTCGCGGCTCCGGTCCATGTTTACTAGGCCCTCCTACCATACGGATTTTCTTTGGATACGCTTTTCTATGATGTGTTCATATATCCCTTTTCCTTAAAAGTTATGATGGCATGAGAGCGGTGCTTTTGTTGCACGGTGTTGATTCGGTGTATTTGGGTTTTCTCCCTTGGCGTTTCCAAACTAGACTTGGAGCATTTACTATTCCTTGGTACCACCATGGACATCCCGGACACATACGACCCGGACCGTCACTTGCCTTTGGATCTAGAAAACTTCTTGAACCGCGAAGGTGTCTTATTACGATTTTAACTGTGGGGAAAAGCCTAGATGGCAGATGTTTCTCCTTCGAAACTTCTTGTTGTGGATATTTACCTTTGCCATGGCCTGGTTGGAGATGTACCCTTGAAAGCATTTACACGGAGTTGGAATACTTTCTCATGGACCTTGGCTACCGTACCGGATGCCCTGGTCATTGACGATCTTTATACGTTTACTTTTCCTTGATCTTGATACCAGAGCAGGTTGGAATACACCTTGTGGCTCACAAATACTGTACGGTAGTTGATACACTTCAGAAACATACGTCTTGCACAGAGCAAGTTTAGCAACAAGAAATATCAAAAAGATATACATAAGGGACACAACGAATTCCGTTGCTACATCCCAAGAACAGACTCTGTGTCCACATTCATTTTCGCTGATCGCGTGACTGTTCTCAAACTTGTTCCCTATCTTTCGATCATCGTTCCTTCCGTCATGATCTTCACCGTCTCCTTAATTTCGTCGTCTCCCCAAATGAACTCGATACCCAGTCTCCCAATCTCTCCGATCCAGCATACTAGCCGGTGACACAATCCCCAGCCCCAGTCGCTCCCCAACATCTGCACGCCCCCAAACGGCGCTCGAATGAAGCAGCCAACCACCGTCCAACCTCGCCCACCACCAGCCCTCCTCACTGACCACTTCGCCAAGGCGCCCAGTACAGCTCGCTAGACTAGTTCAACCTAGCGGTGTCCTCCATGCGTTGACTTGCACACATTGCATGCAGATATGCAGCACCATATCCAGCAGCGAGCGAATCACCACGGTGCCTGTTGCCGATGAAGGGTGTAGTGTACAGCGGGCTTATTTGGCCGCCACGCTGGGAGGCGTCAGGAATCGAAAGATGAAATGCACGACGCACAATGAGAAAGGATTGAGCCGGGAGACACAAGGACGCTTGGGATGGTAGCCTGCGCCTTTGCATACACTTTTCACGACTAGACTTAGAGGCATGTGGGCTCGAGATGGGATGATGCAGACGCCCAAGGATACTGCTGGATGGGGGAAACTTTGATGACAGGCTACTGACAGGCGGATGCACGATCGAGACTCCCATGTCTGGAGTTGCTTTGGAGATTTCCGTCGTTTGCCATGTTGAGGTGCTGGGGGAGTTTGCTGGTGGGCTGTGTTGCGTCAACCATCCATCCATCCTTTTCGATTTTTCGACGGATTTCTAAAGGGTTCCCTTAGCCGCCTGGCATGGTTGCTGGCTGTGTCCTGATTATTGATTTTGCTGGGTGCATAGGAACCTGCTTGGTGGTCCCGCCGCCAGGCAGTACTATTGCTGTCCTCCAGGACAAGGAAGGCCCTCAGCCCAAAGCGTAAAAGCATATTCTCCCGAGAGAGACGTGATTCTTGCATGCGTGCTCCAGACTTAGGCAGCCGTTTATCGATCGACCAGGCCTGTTGTGGTGTCCACAACACGCAAACGTTTACCGGCGAACGAAGAAGCAATTCTCCACCCCGAGCATGCTCTGTGTATGGCCCACCAAGCAATCAAAACAAGGTAAACTGGACCGAGGACCGAGGGGCTGAATCTCAAGGCTTCCACCATCTCACGAATAATCTCTGTGCGTACCATACAAACCATACAAACCTCTTCAGCTCTTCGCATGCACTAACCATAAATCTTGATGTGGATGCTCTGGGCGTAGATGTTGTCCCGGATACACTCGTTCCTTCTAAGTCTTACACAACATCATGCATTCAGTTGGACTAGATCATACACGAGGTACACACAGAACTCCGTGCTCATTCAGTTCAGGGCAATAGCATGTGGAAATTGAGCCTGATGCGTAGCAAGGACTGTGGTCACCGGAACAGCCTCCTTTGCGTGTGGCGTAGGTGCATTCGCATGCCACACCGTTGTTACAGTCTGCATCCCATCATTCACAACGTCCTCTTCCTTGCCTTGTCAATTTTCTTTTATGATGCTTGTTCTATTGTGTAGCCTGATCTTACTCCACGCCCTCCTTCGCCCATAGCCTTCGCTGATGAATGATTATTGAAAAGCTGCGGAATTAAATAAATGTCTCAAGAGCAGCTGCCGGTGTTGACGCGAATGGGGAGATTGAGGGCGGAGTTGGAGAGCGAAGATGGCGTCCGTACTTCACCACAGGAGACGCACCGTGTAAAGTGCGGATTTCGCGGAGAGGGCCAACCATGGCATTGGATAGTGGGTGGCAAGCATCGTGGTCCGCTTTCGAACGATGTCCTGCCACGCCCAGCTCATGCTCCCCACTCTCACAAATCCCTCACCACCCACACTTGCTGCAATAACAAGAAGTGCCACACCCACTCTCAGCTCTTTCATCGCCTAGCGAGACCAATCGACCCTCCAAGCCATGACGACCCCTTCAAAGTCTACGCCGCCATGCAGCACCCTCTAATTATTCGCTTCTTCACAGATTAAAACACTTCTTATCGGATACCGTCAAGGGTGGCGATGCGATGATGCTGCAGCCTTCTCGAATCCAATCTTGACATGAACCTGGTTTCGTGGTTCCTGGAATATATTGACTCGTCTCGACGGGCATTCTCCCTATTTGCTGGAAGTCGGCATTGCAAAGAAAAAATATGCGCGAACGAGCTGAGCTGACCGGTTGTGTAGTCTGGGTTCATCAGGACGGGAGTGAAGTGCGGGCTTTGATGCCTGGCTCGGTCGATTCATGGCTCTTGGGCAGATGAGGCATAGCGCGTGTCGATTATGACTGGGACCGCCAAGAGGTGAATGCCTTGACTGATCGAGGTGCATTCCCCTCTGCCGGTTCTTGCTTGATCACCCCACGCTGGCGGAACGAAAACACGATCAACACTTCGTGTTACAGATTCGCTTGCCGTCAAACCTGACTCTGCTATCTGCCGCCTGCACCCATGAGAAGCTGAGCACCACCTAAGCCGAGAAGGCTGGTGGTTGAGACACAGGACAGCCATATGCAATGCTCCACCTACCGTACTGCAACTTTTCGGTCGTCCATGTACATGGACATGGTCACGGTCATACTATGTGCCGACCCGTCCTTGTCACACCATGAACTAGGTATGGGCCCAAGGCTGTGTTTCTCTGTCAGCCACTACTCGCTCGTATTTCCCATTTCCGCCTCAACCAACGTCGGGAATGTACACGATACTTTCAAATGGGGAAATGATCGGGAAATCTGCGCATAACGGAACTCGTTCACGCGCAGCCAGCGGCGGGACACGATTCGAAAAGAAACTTCTTCGAAGGTGGCTTGCTTGGATGTAAGGAGATATCACATGGCGGGCGTTTTGTGTCACAGCTACTGTGTGTGACGAACCTTGAGATAGGGATACCATGTCTACGTACTCAGCCCTACGGGATGAGATGCTTGCGATTGACCGTTCAGCTTGTCAATGAAGATGCTCTGAGTGGCTAGAGTTTCCTTTTTCTCGATTGAGTTCCGAGCCAACGTTTCGCACGCCGCGAATCCTCTTCTTTTCTTTTCGCGAAGGGCATGTCCGATGTCGAGACATCAGTCGGTGAACATGCGGAGATTTCCTCTCTGACCAAGACATGCTCCACCAGGCACCTCCATACGGTTACGACATCATGGCCGCAGCGATGGCCTGTCAAACATGGGGTCGTCACCCCACGGGGGCATCTGGAAAGAGACGCTCACACACGGTTCCAAGCCTTTAGATACCCACGGCTTTACGGACACCATCGCGATGGAAGAATAACATTGCGAATCCGGGACCGTCTACCGTGCGCGTGACAACTCGCCATGTCTCGTACGACCATCACATCAATTATGGCCTCACGACTCTGCAGACGCGAAACAGCTCAAGCACCAAGACTCCAACCTCGCCCGTACTAACACTCTCCCCCTCGACGAGCATCTCCACGCGCCCCTCCCGCTCCGGAACCACACTTTCGACCACCGTGACACACGACTCCTCTCCCCATCTCACAAAGCCCCCGCCCCGTCACACAAACTCTGTCCCAGTCTCTCGAACCCTAGGATGGATCGCCACTGCGGTCCTCGTCCTGTATCCCCACATGGCACGACCTGCGCCCATCGGACGAGCGCATGCACGAGGCTACCAAGGGGGACTTGGGGTCAAACGCTTTGGGCGGTTTGCAGATGGAATGTGCTTTGCTGTACTGCTATGTTGGTTTCTCTCCTCGCTCGCTTCTCCCTAGACGGTGTGACGGCATTTGTGTTTGCTCGACCCTTGCAGTGAGACTCGCTATCTGGAATACCGATGGTGATGGTGATGCCGATGCGGAGAGTGCCGCGGCCCTCCGTCCTCTCCTGCGGCTGGCCGTGAACGTGTAACCCGGGCCGATGCAGTTGGAGCCGCTACTCATGCTTTTTGCTCAGCCTATGGGTATGGTTCCGAGCAGAGATGCGCGTTTCGGAGGAGCCGCGTGCAGTCTACGTGGAATGTTTGTGTGATGACATAATAGGAAAGAGTAAAGGGATGTGGGACTTGACAGCCGTTGATGTGTTCCTTTGTGTCTGGGAGGCACAAACGGAGTGTCCGGTTCTTGACACTGAGTGGTGACTTCTTTCGGGTCTGGTGTGAGGAGGCAATGTCATCCCTTCAACCAGTTTGACAGGTGAGACGAGCGGTAAGTTTTGTTCTCAGTGCTAGGCTGGTTCGTCAGGCGCGCTGGAGAACGAGCAGACAAAGGGGTGTTTGGATTCACGATGTAGCGTTGCTCACTGGCACAGCCGTGGGCTTGTGGTAATAGGGGACTGTGAAAGTCCTCCTTGAGGATGGTCACAGACGCTTAACTGCATAATCTAGATTGGCCCCGGGGGACTGGCACTCAAGCTGTTTGCCTCTCTCTAGTTGGTAGGTGGCATGGTTTAGTTTTGTGAATATTGCCCTTTCGGTCGGTTTCTCGGTCCCTTTCCTCATCACTTCGTCGTTGTCAATGTCACTGTTACTGTACTGCTTCTACACAGCCCGCTATTCAAGGGGCGTTGGAGATGTTCACGTCGTACATCGCCACTTGCTCGGGGCCAAGACGCCTTGCTGCCCGACCATGGACATCCTAACGGGACTGCTAGTATATGCCTCATCCTGAGGCAGTACCGACTGTAACCCAGGACCGAAGCTTCGGCCTTGGAGTCCGAACCACCACGACTACGAGAACAATGTTCATGAAGAAACAACCGTACTGAGACGTATGGGACTCGGAACGCTCTATCTCGATCCCCGCTGCAACCATCTCCATGCATGCCGAAGTCAAAACATAAAATACTAGACTGAAAGATTCATCCTAGCAAACCCTCACCATCCCGCCCCATGTCCCCATCCTCAAAATCCGGTACCGACTCACATCATGCAGACGGGAACCTGCACACCATCTCTCCTCGTAGACCCCCAAGCAACTTCCCGATGGCCAGCCGATCGACCTCTTCAATCACTGGCTGGCACTTCATTGCGGCGGGACACCGTTTTCGTTCCCCCGTGGCCCAGAGGTTTGTCCCGTGTAACTTCTTCATACATGAAGAGTTTCGAAGAGTTGGGGAGATGGATGGAGTTGCGGCGATTGACCGTCTGTAGTCTTCGGGCTCCCAAAGAGAGACCCGGAGGGCAAAGATAGCAGCGAGTTTTGGCATGGGGGCGTACCATTGCTTCTGCCTGGTTTGTAGTACTACCTACAGATGATCGTGGTCATCCTCGTCATACCTGCTTCTTTTTCGACATTCGCCTCTTCCCCGCAGAGTGTGAAGCTTCTCTAATGCATATCCTGGAGGTTGTCTTCTCCACCCTGGTGTCTTTTCGAGTCACTGTCACACAGGAAGAGTAGGTATCGGAGATTTATTGAAGCCACATGGATCCAGTGCCAGTGTTCGCCAAAACACCCATGCTGTGCTCCCGCTTCCCCATGTATCTGCGAAACGCTACGACATCTCAAGACCCGAGAAGAGAGTTCTTCCCCGCAAACGCCATGTAGAGTTTGATCTCGGCGTGGTGTAACGCCTGTTGAGGATCTTCGATGGGATGTGCATATGCGGTCGGTATGTATGAATGGCCGTGCACTTCTAAGTTCTGAACTTTATATGGTTATCGCCAAGGGCGGATGCGGATATCTTCCGGAGTCAAGAATAGAAATAGATGGGAAAGTAGTGTTGAGCGATATGCGAGTGCTCGAGTCTCGCATGCGCATATGCATCATTTAGTCTCTGACTGCTAGATGAGAGAGTTCGTGCTCATGCAATTGTTAGCACATGGCAGGCTCACAAATCGTGACAACGATATGAACCATAACTAACGAACACGTTGTGGCGATAGAATTTTGAACAGCTAAGGCGGATGTTGCGAAGTTTTATCCGCCTCGTAGCAAGTATCATCCACCTACTATCTAATATCGAAATCGAGCTCGGCAGCTTTGAGCACTGTCGGCGACAAAGAAGATATTGCTTCTCCATGCATGAGTCCGTGCACATATGCTTCGCCGATGAGATGCCAGTGACTATCTTCCTTCCCCAACCCACCAACGTTTCTAAGAACCACGGGGACACTGCACCCATACAAGATGCACAGAGTATCGCCGACTTTTGTATCTCGAGGAACAAGACCGATCAATGGATCAGCTGGCCTACCAACCCTTCGTCCTCGGAAGGTACGCCGATTCCACACCGTGTCTCGGACGATTTCGAGGTAGTCCTTGACTGCGGGAGACTGATTTTCCTCCAATAGTTCTTCTATATCCAGGTCAGAAAATTCTCTGATTGATGTTGGAAACTGCTTGCTGAACCATAACCCATGAAGTTCTGGTGTATTTAGGGTATCCAGGCTTTTTGGATTGAAGCGGCCTGCGCAAAGGATGCGCATAAGGGTTTCCGGGGGTGGGCGAACAGTAGTATTGAGTTTCTCGGAATGCTCTCCAATGATATCTATGCAACTGCTTGGTATGATAGCGCTGGCCATTCTCATTGAGCATTGATCTACTTCGCCAACAACAATTCCTCTGGCACGGAGCGAAGGATACTCGTCGATTCCATCCGAGAATCTGGTGATATCTATGATAGGTTTTGTACCGTTATGAGCCCTGTACTTTTGTATTTGGCTGTTCTCTACTAGTGACGTCCCGTGGAGGCGATAAGTAGCATTCTGGGACGGGTTTCCGAACGGGAGCTGATCTCGAGATTTGATCCAGGAGAGGGAAGGAATGCGGGATTTGTACCTTCCGCCACTTTGATAATTTTGTCGTGAAAGGTACGTTTCGCTTGGTGCCCAAGGACGACATATGATGTCTAGCGACGCTGATGTGCGACAGCAATGTAGTACAAAATCAGCGAAGACTTCCAACATTCCTTTGTCGTAGTCTGGGACTATAATTCCGGGGGTAGTCTGTGGTATTTTTGGGCTTGTGTCGTTGGCTAGGTTGAGTAAAGCGTATATCGAGTCTCGTGGATCTGTTGTGTCGAGTGAAGTTCCCAGTTCAACTAGTCTTTCCAATCTCATTGTCTTGACAAGGCTACCATCATCTCGTTTTTTAAAAACACTATCGACTACCTCAAGAAGTCGAGTTGCGGGTGAGTCTTGGAAGTTGCCGAGAAGTCGACGTAAACGCGACACCAGTTCTGTGGAGCCATCGTGCGAGGATTCAAATTCAAGACGCATTTGAACTAACCGTATTGAAATGGTCAGGTCCCTCCAGTTGATCTGGCGGTCACCACAGACTACTATCGAATTGGTAGAGAATGCTGCTTCCTGGACAACCCAACCACGTTGAAACCATGGTCTTCCCAGGAGGTCATTGAAAGCCAGCATTCCATGGATATTCCACTGGGTTTTCTTCCACGAGAACCTCGAAAAGCTGATTGCAGAAACCAAGTCCATGGCAGTGTCGCTATTTGAGTATTCTTCACCTAACCAAATCCAGACATCTTGTGCCTTGCGGAAAATCTCCCCCATACGCTGTACTTGCAAATTTCGTTCGCTAGTGTTAGATTGATCAATACATATCGAATCAATCCACAAGCGAAGAGTGGACCGAGGGCGTCTTATGCGCTGCAGGGCTTGAAACAAGTTTGGCTTGATAGAGATCTGTTTGTTCCCGGTTGCGAATATCGGATGGAGAGCTGGCTCTGGTCCCCACACGTAGCTCAATGCCTGGAAAGGACGAGGGCTCGACAGATTGTCCTTTTCCAGGTCAACTGAAATATCATCATTCTGGAATCCTGGATGAAGCACCAAGATCCGAAATTCGGAGTGATCAAGAGGGGTATACAGAAGTGCGTCCCGGGCGCCAAGACTTCGATCTCGCGCAGAATCTTTTGCTTTCCTTGCGATCTCTTTTCGAAGCCGAACAAACGCGTTGTACTCTCCTTCGCCGTAAATTATTGGCTTATGGACCCCAAAAATACCCAAGAGCGCATACGCCCTGTCCTCTTCACGTGTAGCCTCACGGTGCTTCATCCACGATATGCACTCTTCCACACCGAAGTCTCCCAGAGGCGCTCCACAGAGGACAGAAGTGGGAATATGAGTTATCTCAGAGATTTGGCGCTCAAAAGATTTCTTGTCACCAAGCCGTTTCCCTTCTCGAGAGAAGAATTCGAGGGAGCATGGCGCCAGTAACTCCGGTAGAGTCCAACTTCGAGTGAACCATCGACTCGTCCTAAAAGCTGTTCCCCAGGCGCTTTCGTGGTGTTGGCTGGTGTCTACATCTTGATCGCCTGTGGAGACGTCTGAGAGATGGACGTAGCACTTAGCTGCAGCCCGATACCAGTGAAAGACGCAATTGAGAGCTTCGGAAAATTCTGATGAAGTCGACTGATCGATACAGCTATCTATCCAAATGTAATGCAAGCCATCACGATTAGCTTGTCGAGCGAATATCCGTATCTTGTTATATCCATATTTGGTATTTCCTGTTCCGTCCCTTATGTCTTCAAAGGTGACCTCGTCAACTCCCAAGGTATGTGAAATAATTGCGTAAGGCGGAGCGAGTCTGTGGTCTGGATATTATTTTGTGAAGCTGAATCTATCAGGATTCTCGATCCGTAAGAGTCGCATTGCCTTGTGAATGGGACTACCCCTCCCCCACGTTAGTTCAAGAGTACGTGAAAGCGTGGAACGATTTCGTTCTTAGCGGCAGGTGGGTCGTTTGTTTCTCCAGTCGACGATATCGTCCGGCAAGGCGGTGGTACAGAATGAGTGCAATGGCAAGGCTGGTAGAGAGAGGCTGCATTGTAATTGTAGTGTACTGTTCAAGCCTAATTATAGCTGCCTAAAACAACCGGTGAGAGATATAAAAGGACCAAGACAACGGACTGGCTGAGCTGGGGTTATCATGTTGCGACAATGTGGCTGTGAACTCGTTTACTCGACGAATGAGACAGATCACAGGGATCTTCAATGATGCTTTTTTTTGGACGAGCTGCATGAAGAAGTGACAGGTAGAGATAGTCTACTTGACATTATCTCACCACATGTGGTCATTAGGTATCATACAATTTTACCATTGTTACTGGGAACGGGAACTGATTCCGTCTAGGCAGGTCAACGGCGAAGCAAACCTTGAATGAGTGTTGTATATGTGTAAGTAAATATACTACAAGCGCCAAACTTTCAAACTATAAAGAACCAAGACTAAACATGTAATTAAAGAATGAACATCGATCCTCCAACTAATGTTCATGTGCACACCATATATACTGAGGGGAATATAAACTACTCTGCCTAAAACAAACAAATAGCACAGCACAACATAAATGCAGCCGAGGGCAAAGAGAAACTATCGAAATTAAGAAAAAATATGTACTCCCTTCAAATCCATCCCACTCTCTTTGAACCCTGATCCCGATATAACGCCCATAACCTGAATCGTCTAGATCATTCCTAGATGCCTTCTCATGTGATCCCACTTCATTAGTACATCCCGCAACAAACTATCCCCACCTCCACCGTCTCCACTAGTTAGGTGGATCCATAAACCCTTCTAAACTCTCATAATTTAGCGGCTTAAACAACTCATTCGACAAGTCCGCGCCCGAACTCCCTAACAACCCCTCAAAGTTCTCAAAAGCCGCATCGAAATTCAACCAATCGGGCGAAGCCTCCGAGAAATCGAAGCCTGGGAGTTGGCTCGGTGCTCTGTCCGCGCGTTCGCTACTTGTGGGGTGTTGTCCGGGAGTTGAAGTAGGCATCACGTTGAGGATAGATGTCATAGGAGTGGCGGGAGCTTGGGATTGAAGACGGGGGTCGATGGCTGTGTCCATGTTTTGCCATTGCGTTGATGAATTGGGTTGTTGTTGGGGTGCTTGCATGGGCTCTGGTTTGGGCTCTTGGTGGGGATGAGGAGGGTTGTGGTCGGCGGCTGGGGCGGGCGTGTTGACGGCTTTGGTGTTTCTGTCAGCGTTGTGGAGCACTGCAGTTCCGAGATCTGCCATGGTCCCTGCTGACCACCAGGCGTTTCGAAGACGATTGAGCAGTCGGACGCATTGTTTGAGTTCGTCGGTTGCGCGGTTAATGTGTAACTTTAAGCGCCGTCCGCGGAAATGGCGATAGACGACGCTCAGAGCAACAGAGAGAGCGTATGGGACGAGTGGGAGGGGCGGAAGGTACTCAGGAGGTTCAGCAATGAGGAAAGATATTACTCTTGTTGCAGAAAGACTTTGTCGGACGTAAGAGGGTGTCGATTTGACAGGATCGTTGATGGAGAGTGATTTGTGGGAGGCCATACACATAGTGTGGTGGAACAGAGATAGAAGTTCTGTGTCTGTCAGTGATAGTCTTCATGTTAATAGATAGTAACTCACGCATGATAGGGGGATCTAATTTGTCTCCACCCTCCCCTACCATCTCTTCGAAACCCAAAAAGTCATCTCCTTCCCAACCAGTTTCTTCTGCAGACCCGCCTGGTCGGTAGTAGTCAATAACCTTGTCAAGCATCTGGGATATCTGCAGCCAGATGCCGAACGGGCTTGACCTCTTCTCCGGGTCGGTGGGAAGCTTGGTCAAACTGTTGTCGCGGTCATGCATAATCAGTGGCCTTCCATTCATGCAGGCATTTAGTTTGTCGAGGCTCCACAGACACCAGAAAACGTCTTCTAGATTCTCTTGAGATTCAGACTTTTGATTCTTCCATTGATGGCCGAACTGGAGACCGAAGGTATGGGCGTGATGGATGGCTTGGGCAAGATGCATGGACGCTTGCTCTGCGCCGTCTGGACCCTCGCAGTGTAGCGATATCAGTGCCAGTATCTGGATGAGAGTGACACGGTTCTTTTCGAGACTGGCCTCGATTCCAGCAATAACAGCGTTGTAGAGCCTCTGTGAGAACTCACGGGCAGTGAGTATCTGTGGATCATCCCCCAGGCAAAGATGCGATGCTGCATCAGCGTGCTTTGACGCGACAATACATATTGCCTGCATCAACATGCGCGGCTCTGTTCCTTGGCTGTAGCTCGTGGAGAAGATGTTCTTATCTACCAACGGAAGAAGCGGTTGCACATAGGCAAAATATATGTCCAGTAAGGCATCTTGATGCTTCCGAGGGGGAACTATCCCGACGCCTACAGCCTCGAGATATACTTGGAGGGCCTTTTGGACCGACGCTCCCTGTCCCGTGCTATGGGGGCTCGTTTCGTTCAGAGGGGGCGTGGCGGCCAAATGACTGGTCGATGCTCTACCGTTCTCGTTGGCTTCGACCCACTGGCCAACATTAGGATGCGATGGAGATGTCACAGACTGTCCCCGTTCACGATGCGAATGAACCTGCTCTCTCAAAACGGCCTCGGGGTTGAGATAACCCAGGAAGTTGGGGGGTGTTTGCGCTGGCGGCGCGTCCGGCGGACTGTGGGGTTGCATGCTGTGCCCATGCTGGTGAGAATCCCCCCTCGGAGCCCTTGGATCATAGTGATGATGGTTTGCTGAATATGCACTGGGGTCAGAGGTAGGATTGGCCGCGGAATGGCCAGTTTTGGAAGAGCTTCCGGCTTCCGCTTCTTCATCAAACGTATGGCTGCAGCGCTTCTAAGGGACCGTTAGAAAAGCAGCCACAAATCCGGGGTGCATGGCTCCAGCTCCAGCTCCAGCTTACCCTGCGCTTCTTGCACGATTCGCACGCGCGATGGACTCCTGAAAAGCAATGTTAGAGGGCTGAGGGCCGGCTTGGGGTTTGGCGCACGCACGTTTCCTCTTCCTGAACGCCTCTGCATTGGCCGCGAAGGTGATCATAGTGGACATCTGCAGGCTGGGAGCGCGCGCTCTGTCGCTGGGCTGCTGTCGCTGGAAGTCTGGAGATCTTGTTGATTCTCGCTCTGCGCTGTGTTGCTGTCGCGATCTGTTGGCGACAGATTTCGCAGGACCACAGGCAGGCTGTACGACAGGCATGTTCCCGCCTCCGCACTTTCTCCGCAAATTCATCAAACACTATACCGCATTGGCGCCAGCGGGGCGCGCTTCCGGTCGTCATCTCACGCCATCAACCCCCCAGTGTTTCTATCGCCCTCTCTCGCCCTTCCAGTCTGTCCAGTCTGCTAGTGTTGGTAGTGGCTGTCGCGGTCGGCCATGCGCCAGTAGTTCAGATCGAGCGTCCACTCCTATCGCAGTAGTGACACACGCCACCATGGTGCCCAATATCGTAGAAATATGGTTGCGTGTCTTCCAGGCATTGCAAGACCCGAACGTCCTCTGGTCCACGGTGCGGCACGTTTCGCGCTTCCTTTGCGCCTGCGTCGAAGAGCACTTCCGCCATGGCATCATCCAGAACACCTTCATTGACCTGCACTATAGCGACTTCCACACGCGTCACGGCCCTGATAACGGATACATTCACATTCCCTTGGTGTTTGATCGGTTCTCTCAGGATGGGTCGCTGGCTGTCTTCCAGCAGCGCGTTTTCAAGCGAAACAACAGTTCTCCGGTTGCAGGATCAGTGCGCGGTTGGGTCCCCTTCATCGAGCGCTATCATCTCGAAGTGCGCAAACCGAAGCCCCAGATCTTGAACAAGAGCCAAGCCAACAACGGCCCGCCACTGTGGGAGGCCGAGCATGGAGATATAAGAAACTCACTGAGTGGAGATGAGAAGAAGAACTACCTTATCAGCATGGGCAAGATGGTGTCTATTGCACGCGGTGATCGGCCGCCTTACTACATCAAGATCTTCAATGCAATTAACGACACTGAGCTGGTGGACCCCGTCATCGACTGCAGAGAGCGGGAAGTCTCGTTTGACTGGCGCAAGACATATACCATGTTTTTCAGGGAGGAAGAGTTTGTCATTCGCGCTTCCCGTCTTCCGCGCTCCAAGAAGCGATGCTACGACAAAGACTTGCCCGCTGTGGCTGCTCGTTGGGGTTACGATAAAAGCTACCAGGATGATGATGGGTTGAGGGCTCGCCAAAAGCGCCTGCAAAAGTGGACCAACAAGAACAAGCATCGCTTGAGCTCTGAAATGCGCCTGTGGACTGAGGTCCGCGTTAATTTGGAAAAGGTACTTCTTTTGAGGATTCTGCGACATGACAACCTGGGTCCTGTGATCGAGGAGCAAGAGGAAATTGTCCCCGAGAAATTGGCTGATGACCATCCTGACCTCCTTTTTTGGCCATGGGGCGATGCTGATCGATTCTTTGTGCCTGCGAGACGAGTCCCCAGGAACTGTGTGGTGATGTGATTTCTTAACCTCTCTTCCTTTTCTTGTTGTTCGATACCCCATGTGATCAGTGCTCCTGCTGTAATGATTGATGACTTGTTCATGTTTACTTTCCTGCTGACGCCTAATTCTTCTCCGTTCAGAGCGCCTTCGATCTGGATCTAGTTTGAACACCCTCAAGTGTGCTGGAACGTTTATTTTCTGCTGCCTACGTAAAGTTTGTGGACTCTAGACAGACAATACATAGGAGATGAAACAGTTTTGAGAAGACGAGATAGTGTTCAGAAGCTTGATGTCCATTTAGAGATGAAGGTCGTTAATTTAAGCTTCACAGAAACGTAGGTAGAGCAATCTGGGAAGGTGAACTCGTGACAAGGAAGGAGCCACAGGTTTGATCACTACCACAACTTCGTCTGGTTGATACAGAACCTTTTCGCCTCCAAGAGAACATGAACAGCGTAATAGACTATATAGTTGAAGCTCATTATACGTAAAAAGACTTGATTTTATTTATCCCTTTCCTATAAGTTACACCTGCATGGTCGTCCGGAGGTAAAAAGGTGCTGTAGTAAATGTCCCGAGGTTCAATGGGTACCTTACAGTGGAACATTATTCGCCATATGCGGCTCACAGCAACCATCAGGCATCATTTTCGACCATTCCAAGGTTCCAATGGCAGGTAGCCCTGCCTTCGTGCTGTGATTCACTTGCTCGCACCTTCTTCACTTTGCATGCCCCTGCCTCCGCTCTAGCTCACGTGATTCGCGCACGTCGTCTATTGTCAACAATCTCCCAACATCTCTCACAGCCACTTCTGAGAAAATCTCCACCACAACACAACCCTCGTTTGTATTATTCCGACCCACATTCCCCCTTCTCATTTCCAAGGCACAATCAACAAACAAACATCCGGCGCAATGGGTGAGGACAGGCTGAACAGCTCGTTCCTACCACTGAGTAACAATCTTTCCATCACAATGAAAGAAGCGGGAGAACACAACACCCCCTGCCCAAGAATCAAGCCATACCTCGCGCGCACCCCCAATCTGACCATCACCATCTGCGACGCGGCCTCCGAGGCATCCGCCCAAGGAAAGCCTAGCACCGAGACCCGAAACTTCACCATCCCCAAATCACTCCTCTCAGGCCGCTCTACTTATCTCCACAACGCCATCATCTCGCAGCATCAAACCTCGACTTCCGGCACCATCATCCCCATCTTTGATACCAGGCCCGCCATGTTCCAGAACTTCATCGACTACTTGCACAGCAACATCTACTCGCTCAACAGACAAGCCGTCAGCTTCCACCCATTGCTAAGCCACATTTCAGCCTATATCCTGGGCGAGAAACTCGGGGCGCAGCAGTGGAAGAACGCTGCCCTTCGCCAACTGTGGTCCATTCTGAACCACCTCCGCACTCGCCCGGAAGAAATCCCTATCGGGAGAGATCAGAGCCCAGTTGTACCCACGACTATGCTATCTGTCCTTTGCGGCATCAAGGATGGCGGACTACCACTGAAAATGTTAGTCTCCGATGCGCTGGCGACACAGTGGTCGAGCGCCGAAATCCTATCTGTCATTCGTGAGGTTGACAAGCTCGGGGTCAAGGGCGAATGGAATGAAGTCAGGGGCCTTGAGAATATCAGATGGTCGTGGATACTTGCGCGGTATGATGAGCTTCGGAAACATCTCGTCGACAGTCTCAAGTATGGTGATGAGAGAAGCTGGGCATGGAAGGATGAGGAGTATTATGTGGGGCTTGGAGAGTCGTCTGTAGTGCCGAAGAAAGAGCGGAAGGAGAAGAGAGAGAAGAGGCGGAGGGGTAGCAGTGGTGAGAAGGAGAGGGAGAGGGAGATGTCTAGAATCAGGAAGGAGAGAAGGAGGAGAAGGTCGAGTGGGAAGAGTAAGATTGTGGAGGCGTGGGAGAAGGTTGGTGATCGAATGAAGACAACAAGGGCAGATGAGCTGGGTGAGAGCTTATAATATCTCACGAATTATGAGGGACGCTGTTCTACGGACTCATGCCCTGTCTATATCTTGGTTTATGAGCGTCGAAAATCGTCGCAACTAAACTCTCGCCACTCTTCTGTCCCTATTTAGGACCTCACCGGGTCTACATAAAGTACAACACAATAAATTCAATCGATACGGAGTTTGACCGCTTGACCACACTCACGGAGAAATCATCCTTTGGGAGAGTATAAACTAGAGACTGGTGATCAGAGGAATATTACAGACTCGACATTCAAGATCACCTGCGTTGTGGAGCATTTCCCGCAACCCCCATCGTTGTTCACCTCCACGCTAACCAGATTCGGATGGGAAACATTGTGGCCATGAGAAAGTGAATTGAGTTATTTCTATAGAGAATTGACACACAATTTTGCGCTTCCGTACCCCTAATGGAGTCTTCAGATCTGGTAAACCCTTCAGATACTCGATTCCGGACGGGGACCGTAAATGTTCACACACATATCCTCACTCCCTCAAATCAACATATCATTATAACATAAGGGTAAATGGACTTCCCTTTTCGATTGGCTATCACTCCGTGAGCATCGTTCGTATGCGCTATTCCGTCGGATCCGAGCGGCCGATATCAGAGTAGAAGCTCCAAGACGGCAAAAATACTAATACGCCACTCCACGACCATAATTCTGCGTTCAAAACCATCCATAAAACAAATCTGCTCGTCGAGAGTTAATGAATACAACAGCCACTGTAACATACTTAATCTCTGACCGCGCGCTGAAAGATCTCTTTCGAATGATCCTTCCAAATAGTAAAATGCGTCTTCCCCTCCAAAACCGTCAATCTCCCTCCCCCCAACCGCTCATCCATCCACCGCGCCACCGCTATAGGGGCCACCGCATCCTGATCCCCATGCACCAAAAACACCCTCTCACTATCAATATTCCCCAAATCAAAGCCCCAACCACTCGTCAGTATCCTCCCGTCAAGCATAGCGCCCCCAATGCCATTTCTAAACGCCTCCAGAAACTGCACCACAGCATTATCAATATTGTTATCCGGGTCCGTGCTGTTGATCAACGCTTTCTCTTCTGGCGTTGTGCACTGATCTTCGATTACTCGTTTCAACCGTGAAGCATCTCTCGTGCGATACGGCGCAATAATCCTCGGAAGAATAACATAGCGAGCAAGCAGTCCCACTAACCACGGGACCAAGCCCCCCAGCCTCCACGACAAATACGGCACAGTATCGAACACGGCATCCATGGGCCCAATACCGCACACCACCGTCGAGCTTCTCAGCCGTTCCTGGGGTATGAACCGAGCACAAGCCAACGCAAAAGGTCCCCCTCCACTCGCCCCTAGAACGCTGAAACGCTCAACGCGAAGGTGGTCTGCTAGCTTTATTACATCGTCAGGCCAGTCGACGAGGGCGCGGTTAGCTAGGGTGGATAGTCCGTTGCCAGGTCTGTCGATGGCGATCAGGCGGACGTTTATTTCTTGGCATATCGTGTTCCAGCTCCGACCACATACACGGCTTCCTGGAAGACCGTGGAAGAGGAAGATGACGGGATCGGAAGTGCTCGTGGAGCCGTACGCTGCGAAGCCTAGGTTGCGGCCATCAGGGAGGGTGAATGTTTGGGTTTCTGAGGGAGCAAGTTCGAGTCTGGAAGGATCTGGAGGCGATGAGGGCGGTGGTGGAGCGGTTTCGAAGAATCCGAACATGGAGCTGGGTTTGTATGGGAGATTCGGACGGTTGATTCAGTAATGCAACCACCTCCAAAATTGGTGAACGAGCACTGTGTTTAGTTATAGAAGATGACTCCCATGATGTTCAAGGCCACCCACTCCGGAAGCTCCCGAGGTCGGACCTCCGTGATGCGATGTTGTGTTCTCCGCCACTGTCAGCAATCCTAAGAACACCATAAGATTTCACACCACTGTCCAGCATATTCTACACATATACACACATTGATTCTCCCACCCACATATGCACATGTCGGACCTCTCAGAAGTCCTCCAGAAACGAGTGAACGAGCGCCCCAGCTACATAATCATCCGCATCCCAACATAAACATCTCAAAATCAAACCCAACCCCTCCAACGCCATACATAGTATCCCAAAAAGTGCGCTTCAAACTCCAGGCAGAATCTCCACCTCATCTAATCTTACCTCGCCCTAACAAACCTCTCTCTTAACAATTCTGCAGATAATTACTCGGCACAAGCCCAGGTCTACCGTTCTTGCCCACAACCTCCGCCTCCCACCATCCATCATCCTGCATCCTAAGCACCGCCAAGATATCCCCCTTCGCAAATGTCAATTCCTCCGGAATCTGGGCATTATACAAATACATCGCTCTCGCTGCAATTATCAATTAGCCTTCATTCATATCGCACAAAACGCTAAGGGGTCCGCCCAGCAACTTACCAAAATGCAGAATAATCCTCCCATCTCTCGTATATTGTCTCGGTTCCGCCAGACTCTTACTCCTCGTTCGAGTACTCAATTGGCTGGTGACACCAGCTCCAAAGCCCCCCATGTCACTTCCACTACCGTTTGCGAAGTACTGGCTTTGGGGACGCTGACCACCGCCCCCTCCTCTACCGCGCTGACTACCACCGTACACGCTTCCGTCTCCACGTTCGCTCGCGGGACTGGGTGCAAGTTGGAGCGCCATGTCGCTACCACGAGAGCTACTCGGTCGGTCGTAGGATTGGCGGAACTGTGGTTGTGGGCTTACAGCTCGGGAGCTGGGTGCTGGACCTGTGGCTCTGGATGCTGGGCGAGAATTGGGGCGGGAATTATTGACGTACGCAGGTTGAGGAGGCGGCTGGGGAGATGCCGCGCGGGATATCGGGGCTTGTCTGGGTGAGGCGCCGCGAGTAGAAGAATAGGAGTTTCGTGGTGCTGGACTATTGTATGCCGGTTTCGTTGGACTTATTGTTTGTGCTCGAGGACGGCTTCCTGCATTTGAAGCAGCATATGGGTTCGGTGATGCTGATCGGTATGCGGGAGACTGAGGTTGCTGGTTCTGGGCACGATAAAGGCTAGGTCGAGGGCTTGGTGCACGAGCAGGAGCTGGAGAGGCAGCACGAGGCACTTCCTGGTTTTCGGGTCCGCGAGTGGGAGGACGAGATCTGGTAGTGGTGTTGGTGTTGAACATGCTTGTCTTCTGATCAATATAGCGCTGCGTAGTCTGTTGCATTTGGCGGGAAGTATGCGCAGGTTTCGGGGCTCCGAGTCGAGAGGCCGGCTCGCCGTAGGAAGGCGGTGGTGTACCTCTTTGAGCAGCATTGAGATTGACGTTAGTCAGTGGAGTGGGCATACCGCCTACTGGGCTTGCTGGTATGCCGGGTGTTCCGGGAGGAGCGGGTGTTGCGAGGCCATGGTATCGGTCTGCGGATACGCGCACAGAGGTCTGTTTCGTGACGCCTTTGAGTTCTGCAAGTGCCTGCGCAATTGGATCTAACTCCTCCGCCTCCTCCGTTTCTTTGGCCTTCTGCTTGGGTCCATCCGGCGAAGCAACGTCAAAGACGTTGTTGCCAATGTTCAGCTGAAAATTCGCTCTTGGATCAACAGGCTCTGGACTGGCTGACGGAACATTCCCCAGTATATTCCCACGTGCATTCTTGCTAAAGGGTCGTGTCGGGCTGATATTCTCATCATTGGTTCGCTTTGTTGCTGACCCCCAAGTGTTTCTGTTGCTGGGTGCAATGGCTACTGGAGGAACCTCCTTCTCTGTCTTCTTTCGACTAAACGGGCTCTGGAAGAAGCCTGGTTTCTTCTTCTGGACCTGGGTTTCAAGAGGTTGTGGTATTGGTGCCATGGGCTTGCCTGGCGAGGCAGAGCCGCTAGGAGGTTCAATACTGGAGAAAGAGTTCGGGTTGGAGTAGTCACTCTGAGAATCCCTGCTGGATGGACGGACGGGACTTGGGTTGTTGCTTCGGTCTGAAGGTGCCCCGATTCGGCAAAATTGTGTCATGCCGTCCATAGGGTAGTCGTTATGAGGCACCTGACTCTGCTGGTATTGCTGCTGAGCCTGCTGCTGAGCCTGCTGCTGAGCCTGCTGCTGAGCCTGCTGCTGAGCCTGCTGCTGAGCATGTATTAAGCGAGGGTCTGGCTGTATTCCTCTTCCTGTGTGGATGGGTTGCGTAGGCTGGGACTGCATGGGCTGCATGGGCTGCATGGATTGCACGGGCTGCCTGGGTTGCATCTGTTGCGGCTGCTGTATCTGGTGCGGTTGCTGTATATGGTGCGGTTGCTGTGTTTGGTGCGATTGCTGTATATGGTGCGGTTGCTGTGTTTGGTGCGGTTGCTGTGTTTGGTGCGATTGCTGTATATGGTGCGGTTGTTGTATCTGTTGTGGCTGTTGTATCTGTTGCAGCTGCTGTGGCTGCTGCGGCTGTTGCTTAGCTCGTGGCGGTTGCGAGGATTGTGATAGTTGTGATGATGTTGTCTGCATAAACTCCTCTACAGGAATCGGATTCGTGTCCTTCAGTCCCATCTCCTTTGCAAGTGGATTGCTGGGATCGTGGTGAGATTCGAACATGGAGGGCTGGGGTGAGGCCGTGCGATAGGTCGGATTCATGGCTCTCTGGAATTGGGCGACCGAGTAGCCGTCATCGGAGTTGTCAGAAGCGCTGTCTTGAGCGTCACCGCGGCAGAAGTTGATGAACTTGGGTGGAGCGGGGATTTCCTGGCCAGTCCCGTTGTCCTGGATGAACGATGTGATATCCTTGCGGACATCGCAATCCTCGAGCGACAATCTCATTTTCTCACAGGCACCGTCGTCGCTGACACACACGGTAGACGCGATGTTGGCAAAGTCCCATAAACTGCTCTTCGTGTAGTCAATCCGTTCTTCCTCGAGATCCTGAAATTTCTGCAATATTTTGTCAGTGCTGTTGAATCAACAGAGCGTCATGGTGGGGACCTACGTCGCACGCAGCTTTCCAGTCTTTCTTCCACCTGGTGGTGGTCTCCTCCAGGGCTTTGACGGCAGCTTCGTACTCTGTGCTCGTGCTTGAGAGCTGAATCTGCGTCTTCTCAAGCTTCGCCTTATTTTTCCTCTCCTCGTGCCCCATGACCATATGTGCTTGCGCAAGGAAGCCCTTGATCTTGAGACAGTCTTGCTCATACCGGTCGCGGGCACGGTTGACTGCAGAGGTCTGCTGCATCTTGAGCTTGAGAAGCTTCTCAACGCCCGTTTGCACGATCTTGCGGCGTTCCTTGATTCCACCGGCGAATGCTGCCAGAGGCTCCTCTAGCTCCACCTTCATCTGGTGGGCAATACCCTGGTGGGCTTTCCCCATGGCCTCCGTCTCTTCGCGTATGACATTGAGGGACAGTCGGAGCGTGCCACTCTCGGAGGAACCGAGTGGCTTCCGGGAGAGGTTGAATAGCTTGCGGGAATACTCGTCTTCGATCGCGGCGCGTGCTGTTCGCTGTCAGTGGTAGCATTGCCGGGACATTGGGCGGCCGTACCTGTGTAGAAGGACTTCAATTCGTCCGAAGTGACTTTGGCATTGTGCATGCGCTCGAGCATGGGACCGACGCCGGCGTCATCTTTGCCCCAGAAATTGTTTGCGACTGTCTCTGTCAGCGGTATACGCAATGGCATTCTAGTGTGCACATACAGGAAAGGCTGACCGAGGGCGGCTCTGAGACTGCAGGCCCAGGCATAGTGCCGACTGTGTGTGTTTACGCAGCTGTCGCGTCAAGCAAGCTATAGATGCGACGGCGACGGCAATGAGGTGGTACCAATGTAGCGAGAGCGGATAGGATATTGGGGGTAAAATGCGTGGATATTGAGGGCCGGAGACACAGACACAAAGTCTGGGGTTGCGTGTTGAGTTGAGGTTCGGAGGGGCAAGGGTGCGCTGGCGGGAAGGAAGTGTTTACGCTGGCTCCTGCCATGGCAACGGGCTTGGCACGCGCTTCAGCCCGAGAACGACATCCCATCAATCGTGACCACGTACGGTGCTCATGGCGGTGTTCTTTTTCTTGGGCGATCCAATGGCTCCTGGGGTGATGTTGATCTGTTCTCTCTCATGTCTTCAGAGGTAGGACATATGAAAAATTAGCTTTCGTTTGCTTACGTCCGAGTTCATGCGCGCGGGAAGTGTCCCCGGCCTTTGGGGCAAATAGAACTCTAAACAAGAGACATCTATCATGTTACTATAAGACAGGAATCCATTCCTACCAATTCTGTGGTAGAAACGCGCTCAACTGGTCCTCGGAGAGAAGAGTGTTGTTTGCTCGGCCATTGAGCTGGCTCCTAGCGAAGATCATGGCCTCAGTGTTTGTGAGGGTCGTAGCCTTTCCTGACTGGAAGGCAAATCTGCCCCGTCTGGGCAAAGGCACGGTGGAATCAACATGTCCATAGTTTTCGTGCTTCTCTCCCTCGTCCCAACTCTGATGAGATCGATGCGATTCGGGTAAACTCCGGCAGGCACGCCGAAGCCACATCCTCACGGCGAACTGCAGCCCAAGGCAGCATCACACGCAGCACCCGTGGATATATTAATCTGCTCTGCATTGTGAAAGCAAAAGCCGCGTGCAACGCTGAAAATCCCCTGGTGCCCGAGCTGTGCGCCGCAACCGCTCCCGCAGAATCGCCGTGAATTTCCCCTGGCGGCCCTTGACACGCTGCTTGGCACCTACGATTACTAAGGCCCATGGAACTGCTCTCTCTCTTGCATCTGCGCCCGAAAACCTCATCCCCATCTTCCTCCGCCCATCTCCCCCGCCCTCCTGCCCCCCCGGACGCGCGCGCGCCGCCCATGGAAACGCGATCTAGATGAGCCAGCAACACCCTTGGGGCTCCTCGAGACAGCACCAGAACGCACGTCTTCCTCCCATATCCACCGCATTCGCACACGAACAACGCAACACCCCCTCGCCCAACGGCTCGCGCCCCGGCTGCTCTCCTGCTGCCGCCAACTTCCCCTCGCTGTCCGCCTCTGTCGCTCGTCACGTCGGCAGCCGCAAGTCGTCGGCCGCGTCCACCACCTCGTCCCCCTTCTCGCCCTCACACGCCGGACAGCAGCCCCCCGGTAGCCAGCTGCTGTCCGCCCGCAACAGAACCATAGCGCCCCAGACTGTCTCGCAATTGGCTTCCTCCGCCGCAGCCTTGCCTACCGCGTCGCAGGGTGGTGGTACCTCCAGCAGCGGCGGAGGGGCCCCCAAGCTAGCGCGGGCCTCACCTTCACTCTCGACCTCGAGCACCGTGGGCTCGCCCAGCACCGCTGCGAACCCCGCGTCTGGCCCAAATCAAAACCTGTCGCGGATTGTGATAGCGCAGGTCTTCTTGCTGCTCAGTCAGTTTGGGCCTCTGAAAGACGAGAAAGACCGGACCAAGTGGGACACACAAACCGAGCAGATACGCAAGGTGAGCAGTATTGACGCTGTTTCTGCGCAATCCGGGTAGCTAACACTGTGCGTAGTTGATCGACTCGAACAGCATGGAGGTCTTCTCCAAGTATTTCCGGCGGCTGGTGCAGAACAATGCAGGCCAGGTCTTCCACACGGGCGCGCGAAGCGCCGACCCCAATGGCAGCTATCAGATTCTCGTCACCGAGATGCAGAAGTTGGCGACAGAGGTCGAGCAGGCAACAAAGATTGCCGAGTCGCTAGATTCAACCGAAGGGGATCTGTTCCGCGACTTCGACCTTCCAACATTCATGACACACTTCCAGCTCGATCCTGTTGCTCAAACCATACTTGCACTTGCATCTCGGTCTGCGAATAATGTTAACCTCCGGAAAAATGGTATGTTTGGCCGTTTTAATTGGGACTCCTCAGCGCTAACCACTTTGCAGCGGAGAGCATTCTCCAGGACATCACAGAGGAGCTGTTCATGGCCATCGCGCGTCCTACTCCCGCACAAGCCGAAGAGATGTCGACCGAATACCTTGCAGTGATTATTGAGGGCTTTCTCCACGATCCCCCGCGCGACTGGAACGAAGAAAAGAAGATCAGCCTCCTATATGCCATACAGATGCGGTACCAGGGCCTGAATGTGTCGGTGCCGGTCGAGATTGAGTCTATATTCCAGTTGATCGACCTCACCCACGACTCACAATATCCGCTGGTGAAGCTCGTACAGCGGGCAGGACCCCGTGCCACGGCGACCTTGGAATCGTGCAAGGAAATGCTCGCATCTGCAGAGACTCGCGACATCAGCTACCAGCAGGTCGCTATGGTCCTCCTGTTTATGGCGATCGCGCAAGTCAGCCATCCATATGATGCCAAGAACTTTGTCGCCGCGCTGCGACAACATCGCAGCGGTCAACGCATTGATTGGCAAGACGTTGTCCATGCATTCGACCGAGACAACCTACGAATTGTCAAGGCTCAATTTCTTGTCATCTTGAAGGCTCTCATTCCAGTGGCAGCCGAACTGGACACTGTAGATGTTCAACTGCTTTGGGGTGGCACATGGCAGTATGAGATGACGCAGCTCGGATTTCTTCTGTGTTTCTTGTCTTGCACGCCCGAGGAGCTTGATGTGAACCAGATTCCGCGGCTACGATTAGCGTACAGCACGAAACTTTTCGAAGGCGCTTCCGACGAAATCAAAGAACTTGCAGAGCATGCCGTCCAGCATCCATTTGTCTCCCTGGATGCTACCGCGGCGCTGTTTGGCATGATTTTCCGATCATCAGAATCGTACCATTCAGCGCAGGTTCTCGGCATTCCCGACGCTATCATCAATCCTCACACAGCGGAGTTTCTCCTTGCTGCGGTTGCAATTCCGAGGCCATGGGGTGTATTGCAAGAGCAAGCACTAAAGCAGTTGTTCAGCGGGTATTTCCAGAAGAGAGTACCAGCCTACAATTTCGTCTTCTACGGCCTGTGGCAGCAGGATACGCACTGGCTCATCGATCGCTTCATTGATGCATACACGAACAACCCTATGGCGCTGACCCTTATCTTGGAGCACGCGGAAGCCCATGGCTGGATCGAATTCCTGATCAGGCACAACAACGAAATCAGCTTGGATCTGGCAGCACAGGCGCATGCTCGAGGATTGTTCGAGATTGAACCTTGGCTACAACAAACGTTCGAACAAGCAGGCAGTTTCTTTCGCAAGATTCTCATCAATTTCCTCACTACCAGGGCGTCCGATGAGATGCAACGGTTACGTGACGACCATCATTCTCTTAGCCTGCCACTGGCTGTCAAGACCGTGTACCCACTCTTATGCTTTCTCGCGGAATGCGGACTTCCCCAGGCTGAGCTTTTAGCACTTCAGAGGACTTGCATCCAGGCCTTCCCACGGCTGGTCAATTACGGCGAAGGCAAAGACGATATCATTGACGAAAACGGCAAGAACGGCAACGCACTCCCTGAAGAGGCAGATAAGAAGATGCAGGAACATTTTAAGAACATGTACAGCGGGGAAAACGATGTGCGCGACATCATCAGCATTCTGAAGAAGTACAAGGAATCCCACGATCCCGCCGAGCAAGACTTGTTTGCTTGTATGATCCATGGCCTCTTTGATGAGTATAATTGCTTCGGAGAATACCCGTTGGAGGCATTGGCCACCACTGCCGTGCTTTTTGGAGGCATTATCAACTTCAGCCTGCTTCCTAACTTCGCCCTTCAAGTAGGACTCCAGATGGTCATGGAAGCTGTTCAAGAATATCGGCCCGAAGATTCTATGTACAAGTTCGGTCTTCAAGCACTACTTCACTTTTCCAGTCGACTTCAAGAGTGGCCTACATATTGCGAACACCTCCTTCTTGTTCCTGGTCTTCAAGGGACGGAGATCTATGCAAAAGCGGAGGAAGTCGTAAAGGCTCAGCTCCCTGAAACGAACGGGGACGGTCCAAACGGAGTTGGTTTGACCAACGGCACTCCCCTCGATGATCGGCTAACGGTTGAGTCCCTTGTCCCGAAGTTCTCATGCTTACATGTTGATCCACCGCTCCAATCAGATTTGTATGAAGAACCTAATGAGGATGTACAGGACAAGGTCTTGTTTGTACTCAACAATGTCTCAGAACGGAACCTACGCGACAAGATCCACAGTCTCACTAAAGCAGTTGAAAACAAGCACCATCAATGGTTCGCCGGCTACCTGGTCGAAGAACGTGCCAAGATGCAACCCAACTTCCAGCAGTTGTATCTGGATATGCTTGAGCTATTCGATGATAAGCTTCTTTGGGCAGAAGTTTTACGCGAGACGTTCGTATCTGTTGTTCGCATGCTTAATAGCGATGGGCCGCTTGGTTCGACGGAGCGCACTCACCTGAAAAACCTCGGTGGCTGGCTCGGGTCTCTCACTATTGCGCGCAACCAGCCCATCAAATTCCGCAACATTTCTTTCAAAGATCTCTTGATTGAGGGCTACGACACTGACCGCCTGCTGCTGGTCATTCCATTCACTTGCAAAGTTCTGGTACAGGCCGCCAAATCGGATGTATTCAAGCCACCGAACCCTTGGTTGATGGAGATCATTGGCGTCCTCATGGAACTCTATCACTATGCCGATTTGAAACTCAACCAAAAGTTCGAAATTGAAGTGCTTTGCAAGGGCCTTGATCTTGATCATAAAAGCATTGATCCTTCGGATAGTATCCGAGCACGGCCACAAGTAGAGGAGGAATTTCTCAACACGATGGCATCTGACGGCCTGGAACCTTTCAGTGACCTCAATATCATGAGTTTGGCGAACCGTAGTCGGGGTCCAAATGAACGTTACTCGTCAGCCGCTCTCATGGCTGCCCTGCCCGACTTCACCAACCAACTTATCTACCCATCATCCGGAAACTCGGTTGTACCTCTCGCAACAGTCAAGAAGATCTACCTCACCGCGGCGCAACAAGCTATTCAAGAAATCATTGGCCCTGTTGTTGAACGATCTGTCACAATTGCCGCCATCTCGACATCGCAGTTGATCAACAAGGACTTCGCGATGGAGCCAGATGAGGAAAAGCTTCGCTCGGCTGCACACACTGTTGTGAAATCGTTGTCAGGAGCCTTAGCGCTTGTTACCTGCAAAGAACCTCTACGCAACAGTATCACCAACAATATCCGTCTTATGGCCCGAGAGTTCCCGGAGCAAGCATTCGCTGAAGGCCAAGTTCTGATGTTTGTCAATGACAATCTGGATCTTGTTTGTGGCACTGTAGAACAAGCAGCAGAGATGTCATCTCTTGCCGAGATTGACCATCAAATCGACGACGCCGTGAGGGTACGCCGCATGTTCCGCAACTCCCGGCCCAACGAGCCCTTCAAAGACAGCAACATCAGCCCATGGGCACTGTACATCCCGGAGCCATACAAACAGACCGTCGGCGGACTGAACAGGGAACAACTAACCATATATGAAGAGTTCGGTAGACAATCACGCGGCGCCCCGCATACAAACAACGTCTCACAAGACAGCGGCCGCCAAGTTCCTGATGTCCTACAAGACCAGTATGCGGCTGTGCCCAACCTCCCAACCCCGGCAGCCGCACCTGCAGAGCCACGACAACCAGTTCAGCAGCCTCGTCTTCAGAGCCTTCAGTCTGGCCACTCGGTACCGGCGCAACAACAATTGAATGGCTTCATGGAGCCACCCGCACCAGACCGAGGGCAGCGCAATGTCGAGGATCTTCTTGTGGAGCTGACGCACGTTGCTAAGGAATCGCCTGAAGAGCGAATCAGTGAACTGCGACCCAACAACGCTATCTATGGCCTCCTCGAACAACTCATCTCTATTGTCGACTTTGCTGGTGTCAATAAAGATCAGGTGGCGTTCCGCATCGCTGGCCATGTCACAAGTCATCTCTTCTCTGAGCAGCTTCGCCGCTTGGAGGTCGAGGTACTGACTAATTTGTTGTCGACTTTATGCCAGATCTCTGTACAGACGTCAAGACAAGTTCTTATGTGGCTTGCACAGATGCACGAGGACGACCGCATCTTTAATGCGACGGTCATGATCTGTCTGATGGACGTTGGACTCATGGACATTCACCGACTCAACACTACGGTCGCAAAGGCTCTGCACCATCGACGACCCGCTGCGGTTGAGATGCTCTCTGTTCTCATGGACGAAATCCTGCTCAGTGAACATCCCAGCGCGCTTCGCGCCGACTTTGCTCTGTCCATTGACGCTCTCACCAATTGGTTAGCTGAAGATCCCACATTCGAACTGGGCAACCAATTGATCGCCAAGTTACAAGTGGAGCCCACTGATCAAACCTTGACGCCTCCAGCAACTGGTCGGAAGGATCAGTTGGAATATGCGTTCGATGAATGGGTCCATTTGCAGCATCCCGACACGCCAAAGAAGTCGGTTGCCGCTTTCGTCTACCAACTGCATCAGATGAGAGTGATGGATACACGAGAAGGCTCCATTGAATTTATCAGAACCTGCATCGACACTTCTATTGCCGCATACGAATTGGAAGAGTCTATACCGAATGCAATGGGGAGCTATGACGCTGCTACAGTCAAGGTCGATGCTCTCGGCCGATTGATCGTCTCACTTGTTGCCTATCAAGGAGAGCAGCTCGGGGCCGTCCAAGAGAGTAAAGCGAAATATCTCGAAAACGTTCTCGTCGTTGTGATTTTTGTGTTCTGCAACCACCAAGAGACCAGAGGTGACAGGTTTAATCAAAAGGTATTCTTCCGCCTCTTCTCGACCATCCTCTTTGAGTTGGACGAGGCTTCCAAGGATGATCTTTTCGCGGGCTTCCGAGCTGAGATGTTCCTCGTTGTGGCCAGGGCATTCCTTGTTCTTCAACCCAAAAACTTTCCGCGATTCACGTTTTCGTGGTTGAGCCTTATGGCACACCGAATCTTCATCCCGGCAATGCTCGAAAACAGTTTGGTTGAGAATGAGCCGAGGGAGACTAGGTGGGACGCATATGCTGAGCTGACTGAAGCTCTTTTGCGGTTCACTGGCGAGTTGATCAAGCCGACGGGAGACACAATTGTGGCCCAGAACTTTTATCGTGGGGTCCTTCGAGTTCTTCTTGTGATTCATCACGACTATCCCGAATTTCTAGCTGAGAATCACTTCCGGTTCTGCAACAGTATTCCAATGCACGGCACCCAGCTCCGAAATCTGATAGTCAGCGCCTATCCATCGAACATCCTAGAGATGCCCGACCCATTCACGGCCGGTCTCAAGGTCGACAGACTTGAGGATATTCGCCAGGCACCGACTGTGCGTACAGATATCGAGCAGATCCTCGACAAGGCAGGCATCAAAGATATGATTGACTCCCTGTTAAATTCATCAGATCTCAAGACCGAAGCAGTGGATAAAATCTGCAAGGCTACTTACTATGCAGAGCCTAAGCCGGTTGGTTTCGAGCTGGTGCCCACTGTCTCCAATCCAATCCTGATCCATGCCATCGTCCTGTACGTTGGGTCGGCCGCGTTATCGGCGCAAGGGTCAAAGGGCCCGATTTTTGATCCTTCGGCACCTGCCACGAGACTCTTGGAAATCTTCGCCCGAGAACTACACCCTGAGGCCAAATTCCACTTCATCAGCGCAATTGCTGACCAACTCCGTTGGCCAAATGCCCATACGCATTACTTCAGCTACGCGCTTCACCACCTCTTCGGCCCACCCAACAATGACCCGCAGGTACAGAGTATTCAAGAGGTGATTACTCGAGTTCTCCTTGAACGCTTGTTGGTTCACCGCCCTCATCCTTGGGGCCTTATCATCACCCTCTTGGAGATTCTTAAGAACCGTACCTATGCTTTCTGGGAGTTGCCGTTTGTCAAAGCCGCGCCTGAGGTAAGACCACTTATTCGTGACATATTGATACCTTACTTACCGTCGGACCAGGTTGAGCGACTTTTCAACGCTCTCTTCAACCACGCGCAACAGAGCCCTCGCCCGCTCGTCTAGAAGACAGCGTCTCCGAAGCAATCGTAATTGCGGTGTCATACGAGTATCATAGCACGAACCGTTACGATCCTCGAAAAACTTACTGGCATGCCACTATGGATGAGCATAGCCACTCCACATCTTCCCCTCTAATGTCTGCTCAAGTTCTCTCATGCATTTGCGAGCGTAGTGGGGTTATGGGAATCTATTTTGCGTCCCCTCTGGGCGCTTTATTGCATGTTTATCTGACCCCTTCTTACCAAGAGGGTTTGATTACTCTCCATTGGGGAGGGTTGCGGGGTAGGACCTTTTTTCTTCTTCTAGGTGTTTCTGTAGGACACGTGAAAAGAAAAAGCATGGCGTTTTCGGTGGACTTTTATGGCGGTTGGCTCTGGTTTTTTTGCTATGTATTTCTTTTTGTTCTTTTTAGGTAATCGAGAGGGTGGGGAGATATGGAATGGCGTGGAATGGGACGCCATGGAGAGACTTGATTGCTTGCAAGGGTTCTTACTTGGAGCCGGCTACATTATCTTACATGTTACATCCCCCTTTGGTCTACAATTACCCTTTTCTTCTCTGTAGAATAGCATGGGTGCGTTATGGCTTGCGGACGGAGAGGAGGGGTTCTGTGGGCATGGATGGATGTGGATGTGGGCAATGCATACACTGTAGGATATTATGAGAATGGTCTTCGTACCTGGTATTCATTTGTGTGTGGGTGTTTTTGTGAATGGTGATGTATAGGTAGTGGATGTGGATGTGTAGGAAGGGCAGTGTTTATCGATGCGTGCCTATGTGTAAGATAATGTCATCTTACACTACTTGTCCTTCGTATGCTGAGGTTCGTTCCACGAGGAGCTCCGTTGGGCGGCTACATAGGTACATTACTGCAGCCAGCATAACGGCCATCGCGCATTTAGCAGCTGCCTGTGGACAAGTTCCTCCCTAATCATCCGCGATATAACGCTCGTAGGTCCCACCTGCGACATGCGATATTTGCTTATGAAGCGGGATATATCTCCCAAAGTAAGAGGCTTTGGCTAGGGTAGGCGGCGTGGGATCTAACGCATTCCCTTCTAAGGCTATATTATCTTTCCAGGTATAGAGACAAACACTTGGTGGTTCCAGTCTACACGCCCCTGCTTGGTCAGTACATTCGGTACTTGATCCCCTATGTATCCAGGGGCGTATGTTCTAGTCTCCATAGGTGCAATTTCTAGATTTGATCACGTTCATTCTTAGCGTCCTAACTCAGTTCCGGTACCCCTAATCACGCGTGAACGCTGAAATTGGTTATAGACACCCTGAGTTGTGCACCAGTATTCAATTTTCTGTCCATAAGTTAGCTTCAACTTAAGCCTCTTTGAAGAGCCCTATCTCCCGCCGCCGCGCGGCGCATAAACTGATCACTCATTACCCTCAGTACAGTGATTACAAATATGCCCTGCGGCGTTCCTGTTCACTCACCGACCTTCGGGTTATATATCTAAGCACTTATGGGCCGTAGTACGACCCACAGCTGTGACACGCTTGATGTGGTGCCTGCAGCTAGGATCAGCATATTGCTGACCACCCATTTCGCTTTAGATTTCCAAAGCCGGCGATATGAAGTCGTTTTCGAATGTCTTCAGCTGTCTTGTACTATCAGTAGATCATACAACCGGTATCCAATGAGATAATTTCCCTAGTGGCAATAGGCGGATTGGGGAAAACTGATTATCTGATCTTCGACATTATCACAAGTCAACCCCGAAACAGTGTCTCTTATTCATTTGAATCCATAAGATTGAACGTTTCAAGCCGTTGTATTGAAATTCCAATAGGAAGATTATCTCATAGGAGCCTAAGTATTAAGTGCGTCAGATGCGAGGTTCGCTGCTGCACGCATATCTTCGTGCTGAAGTCTGACAGCTGTCGCAATACTTCAACGCGGCAATGATGTTACAACTTTGACTAGCATTCTAACGTGCTTCTAACCTTCTCCCGGATATTTCGAGATCGAGGGCTCTTCATATTGTGCCCACATCACTCCGTCCTCTCCATACCATCCCGTGTCTGCACGATTCGAAACAGATCTTTGGATTGCTGGTTGGGGCCATGTGTAACTGAAGGAATCCCGGGACAAAGGCTGTGGTGCCTTTGCTACGTGAGCCTCTGACTGCCGTGGCGTTCGATCGTTCTCATATGAGGCATCATAATCACCGTCCTCGCCACCAGAATGTGCTGCGTCACTCGATATACTCCTCCTCTTGGAAGGGCTCTTTGCTGAGAAATATGATGGAGAATGCGCCCGATCTTTTGTAGGTGATTGTGGATATGAAATCCTTGAGGCTCGTCTACTCTGTGTGGGTCGAGATTGCTCCTGACTATTTCCATAATATTCCTGCTCTAGGCCTTTCTGTGTTGACCTACTTGATCTCCTTGAACGCCCAGAGGGCCGTTCGGGGGATTGTTGCGATGGACTTGAGCTAAATACGCTCTTCACCCTCGAAAGGACTTTCCTTGGTAGCTTATCTTTCGACCCTTTGCTGTCTAAGGATGTGCTTGAGGAAGCTGAAGATATGCGATCGCATTTTTGCAACTGCTTTGTCTTGTTAGAGACCGATGGCCGTCTAGATTTGGGCACCTCCGTGTATTGTCCTTCTTCTTCGCCGCTATTGTAAACGACTACAACGGGCTTAGTCAACGTTAGATCTTTGGCGTCGGCTTCGCCACTGTTGATCCGATGAAGCCCGGGTGAGAGGCAAATCAAAGGGACAGTGTCTCCCCTTGCAATTTCGTCTCTCCACGTCGCCATCTTTATTAAGCTCCACCGCTTTAACTTCCTCTCCAGCGTCTCACGGCCGGTTGGTGAATGTGGCTCCGGCCTGATCAGATGGTATTCCCTTCTTGAGCACTTCATATCTTGGTGTAGTATGATTGCTGTCAACAGGATGTCGTTGTGTAGCCTCTCCACCACCGACTTGGAGGGGTTGACCCAAATCTCTAGTTCCTTCGAAAGCTTGCTAAACAGTCTGCTTGCTTCAATTTGCTGCCTATCCTCGAAAGAAGTGGTAAGCGTCATGGTAGTCAACGTTTCGGATCGCCACCGGAGGGCATTCGTAACTCCACCTGGTTGACCGTGTTAGTGCGAGGTTGAATACCGGTCAAGAACTGATCCTAGCATACGCACCTTGGGATTTCTCCTTCATACAATTCAAAATGTCTTGGAGGAGTAGTTGTTCCAGATTTCCGTGCCGGTCCGTAGATGTTCCGATGGGGAAAGGTTCATCAAAGACGCATGTTTCCAGAAGGCGCCAAATGACCAGAGACAAGATAAAGCAGTTGAGATATCTCTGCTCATTTAACCATGGAAGAATACCAATTCCAATGGCCGCGTGGCCATCAAAATCTATGAGAACTGACGAGACCATTTCAGCAAGTTTCGCACCCTCCGGTCCAGTTTTTACTCTATTCCATACTTCGTCGAAGGGTCTATCTTCTTCGTGGATAACGTCATCGACCCATTTCTCAATTTCTTTGCAGAGATGCTCGTAGCGTGTTTGGATTGTTGTGTCTGGCACCTCTTCTTCTTCGCTGGCTAGTTCAATCAGTTGAGCCTTGTATTCTTCCACTTGGGCCCTTAACACTGAATTCTTCTGTTTTTCTCTCTGGAGCTCTGTTTCGTTGCTTGATCCCCGTCTTTCGTGATCTAGTGATTCCATATCGGAGCCTAGATAATAATACCCGCTACTGTCAGCCATGGCTGTTTGCCGAGTAGTGACGTGTTGTGAACGAATATGGTGAAGTTGTAGAGTACGTTATTGGGGTTTGCTCGAGAGAACCGTGTCTTCGAGGTTGTACATGGCCCAAGCCTGATAACTTCCCCTTATTATGATAGAAGAGGTATGTTCTGGTAAGATCTGAAGAGAGAAGGCTTGCACCATCAGTGGGCCTCCTTCCCGGTGTTGAAAGAATAGTTAGGCTTTGTCAGGCTGACGTGGCCAATATCGTGTGGCACCGACGGGGAAACGGTAACCAAGGTTGCCTTCCTGCACGGCAAGTGTTGCCTTCTCATGGATGCCGAAAGAACAGCTGATATTGCTCATGACGGCTGACGTGGCCTAAGCAGTGTAACGCCGGCGTGGGCGGTAGTGGTCAAGGCTGCCTGCCTGCTCGCTCAAAGGACCGATGCGAGGTAGCCCCTATCGGGGCAGAAGATGTGCAAAATGCCGAAACGGAAACTGACAACCCCTCGCCAAGGTTTTGCGAGGGGCTCCTCCGCATTTGGGGATACTGCCTGGAATTTTTCAGCCTCACACGGCAAGAGAACAGGAAGATAAATAGCAGCCTGCCTCGCGGACACAATCTCTCCACCCTGACATTAAGCCACGCCAATTAATTGGTTTCAGCAACGTATAGACAAGATGTCGAAGAGAATTCCAACACCAAGTTCGACCAAAGAGCCTCTGAAATTTCTGGTGGCGTTGGATTTTGGTAGGCTGGATCTTCCAGTGTTTGCTCTTGGCAAGCTGTGCTTAACTTAGTTATAATAGGGACAACATTCTCGGCTATGGCGTGGGCACAGAGTACAAAGGTGAGGAACAGCTGATACGGGAGCCAATCGATTCCGCAATATCTGACTTCATTCTCAAAGCATGAGAGACAGGAGGTGATCCAATCCTGGGGGGCGGGTAAAACTGGCGAGAAGGTTCCCACGTGAGTATAATCGGCTATCTCCTACATCTTTAAAGAGGCAAGTTCTTGTCTAACAAACCATTCAGCGTTTTACAATACGATGAGAACAAGTCACCAGGGTCAGGTGCGAGCAGGTGGGGCTTCGAGGCGGATTCGGAGGACGACGAGAGTGGAATCAGGTATGAATGGTTCAAACTGGGGCTCTACCCAAGGCTCGATGAGACAGGGTTGATGAAGCTATATCCTCCCAAAACCCCCAAGGTCAACGAGGCCGAGGCCAAGAAGTTGGTTATTGATTACCTTTCTGCCTTGAAAATGAACTTCGAGCAAGTAATGAGAAACCGATATCGCGCAGCAATATTGGACGGTACCCCCACAGAATACATCATCACGGTACCCGCAATTTGGACGGATAAGTCCAAGAATCTCACACGAGATTGTGCTGTTCGAGCTGGCATGGGCAGCAAGCACCAGATACAGATCATAAAGGAACCCGAAGCTGCCGGAATATATGCATTGGATTGTATGGCTGACATTGACCTTGAAGCCGGAGACACCTTCGTAGTTTGCGACGCCGGTGGCGGGTAAGTTTTTTTTATCCAACCTGAAGCTTAAGCTCACGCACATTAAAAGCACGGTCGATCTGATCTCGTACACTGTGAAGTCTCTGGATCCACCTATCCTTACTGAAGCTGCCGAGGGGTCGGGGGGGCTCTGCGGAGGCAGCTTTCTCAACCGCATATTTGCCGACTTCTTGGATAAGAAGTTTCGAAGATATCCTCCTTTTGACGAGAGCCTGAAGAGACATGCGCTGAAAGTCTTTGAGACCAGCATCAAGAGATGGTATGTTGGGACGCCTGACAAGTCATACCCTATCACGGTCAGAGGCCTCCCTGACAACGCTCAACTCGGAATTTGGCGAGAAAGACTTGAGATCACAGGACAAGACCTGAGAGAGATATTTGAACCCGTTGTCACTGAGATTGTCAACTTGGTCAAATCGCAGATAACAGCTACTCGGAAGAAGGTCAAGTCAGTCTTACTAGCAGGTGGCTTTGGAGAGAGCGAGTACCTCCGAACAGTGCTTTCCAAAGCCTTGGAGCCCGATGGGATTCTTGTGCACCATATCTTGAATAGGTATGAATTGATACCCCCATTATAGTTGGCTTTAAAAGTTTTGGAGAACTGACTGGAAATAACATCAATAGCAACACTGCCATCGTCAGAGGTGCCCTCATCCGCGGTTTGACACGAATGAACAAACAACTTCCTTATGCCAGGTCCGAAGGAAGAATCGCCACCAGAAGCTATGGAACCCCGAAATATGTGAAATTTGATCGAATGAAAGGACACGATGAAGCAAAACGGTAAAATACTCGCCTGGGTCTTAACAGAATATGCCACTGATATTAGACAGGGTGGGAGGAGGATTCATTGAGATTATGCACTGGTTTATTCAGCAGGTCCGTCAACCCTAAATACGGCCGAATTCCTTCGCCTTATCTAAGAAACAACATAGGGAAAGAGTGTCGACGAAGCAAGGCCGATACCTGTTCAACTAACAGCGAGAAAAGAGGTTGGAAGCAAACCCTTTGACCCAATGGTGATTCGAGTGTTCTCTCACGAAGACCACACCGGCTTGCAGGCTACAGAGGACATGGTCGACGGTAAATCCCCAGTTCTTGTCGGTAGCTTCGAGTTTTTTGAGCCTGGCTAAATCCCATAACAGATCCAAACGTGAAAGAGCTTGTAACTCTGACCGCTAATCTTGACATGATTCCTCAACACAACTGGTATCGAGAGCGTGATGCCGACGGCGGAGAGTCTGACGTCGTGGACTTCGATATTTCTATGACGTTGAACTCTGCAAGTTTGCTTTCTTTCAAGTTGGTGCATGCTGGTGTCAATGACGACAATGAAGAAGCCGTGGAGGCGGAGTTCAAGTGAAATTTCTCGATCACTCAAGACCCAGCAGACCGCAGGCGCTGCCTGTTATCAGTGAGCTTTATTATCTGAGTAGAGGATTGATTTGAGGTATTCTATTGTTCTATATGGTAATACTATTGGAAGTCATTCGCCTCTTGTAAAAGGGCGCCACCGATCCTAGTGATTACCCAAGAATCATCTAAGCAGTGACACCATACCCAGCAGTTGCCCTGGAAGTCTCGTTATGAAGCACTACAAAGATTCACAGGACAGCACATGCTGGAGTTGACCATTGTAGCTGGTTCAAAAAACTCGTTTGTTATCTCAAGATGGCGATCGTGCGCCCAATACCTGGGATAAATTTCGCTGCAACTTCCGACCCTTACATTTGATATTTTGGAGACAAGACGGCACGCTTGAGTGGGAGAGTTATATCAACGTTCGTGGATGCGTTGTTCTCGAGCAGGTCGGTTTGGTGAACGATTGTGAATGCGTTGTTCTTGAGCAGGCCGGTTTGGTGAACGATGGTGAATGCGTTGTTCTCCAGCGGGTCCGTTTGGTGAACGATCGTGAATGCGCTGTCTTTGACCGGTTCCACTTGTAGAACGGCCATGAATGCGCTGTTCTCGAGCAGGTCGGTTTGGTGAACGATTGTGAATGCGCTGTCCTTGACCGGGTCCATTTGTAGAACGGCCATGAATGCGCTGTCGACGCCTGGATTGACTTGACGTATGGGACGGAGTTCGCTGTGTTCGAATGGCTTGGATTGGGGAACGGTTCTGGATGTGTGGCCGAATAAACCAACCTGAGGAACGGTCATGGACACGCTGTGGCCGACTGGGAGGAGACTGCGGGCTCTGTAGATATGGGTGGATTGGAATAGGTCCATCAGTCCTTGAGGTGGAAGTGGTCATCCCAGTCTCGGAGTCGGTATCTGGGACTCTCAGACGTCTCATCGTCACGCAGCAGAGAAGGCCCAGAGCGATACCAATAAGAATGCTGAGGACCACGACGACTGCAATTATATCGTTTCTTCGAGGCATAGCCTGAAAACTCCCCTTAGATCCTTACAATCAGAAGCTGCGGGGTGACGAGCGAAAGTATAGGCTTACGCTAGATCGGTACTGAAAGAGGCTTCTCTTGTGAAGGGGAGATATCGCGATGGCGTTTGACAGGGCTCCTCTGTCGGCTTTGAGCTGTGTAGGAAATAATCCTTCCAAGTCCCACCATCACTTTAAGAAACGCGTATTCTATAGCGGAATTGTAATGCTATCATGCAAAGAGATACTGTGGAAGTCGTACTGTGGCTGGAAGATTGTGTGTTTGCGTGCTTACCTCCCAGAGGTAAACACACGAGGCTGGGGACAGTACTACCACAACAGAAGTTCAGCCTGCAGCCTCGTAACCTCTGAAGAGCTTCGAAAGGACTAATGTCGCTGAAGATGTAGCCTGGTATTTTGCTTCAACCACAATTTTTTTAGTCGTGGTGAATTCAGTGCAAATAAGTGTATTCTTCCATAGAAAACTCTAGGGGCAGGTGCTGATAGCGAAGAGAGCTAAGCTTCCGGTACTTCGTAATTTTTGTGAGACTAAGGTGATGTTTTTATTCCCAGCCAGCCATCAATGGCTTCTTAATGAAGATAAAGGTGGTTTCACAGCCAAGGCGATGCACATGCCGCCACTTCCAGCAGCCTTATGCCGATAATTACCCCAACATCTTTTATTCGTAGATGCAGTGGCATGCATCTGTCAGCTCCCAGCCTCTTGTTATTTTCTTCTCGAACTGAAGTGCCTTCGCTGTACATCTCCAAATTGTATCCACACTTAACCAAAGCAACGGAGCACCTCAACACGTGCAACTACAACAAACACACGTTCGCGATCATAGCCGCATGCATACACACCCACATATATACACGCGTCGTCCTGTGCCGTACCACAACGCAAGTAAAGTATTGGGTCGCCTAACCCAATCCCCAACACTGTATGCAGAAGGAGGTGCGTAAGACGGATAGCTCGCGTTATGGGGAGCTCTGGCCCGAGGGTGGAGCGTGGGGTTCTATTGGCACAGAAATACGGGGATCTGGGGTCAAGCAAGCGCCCGGAAAATGTGCATGCTCTAGGTGTGCCTATTCGAGGAGATTTGTTTCGGGCGAATAGCTACCTATTTATGATTGTTCATTTTGATATGTTTGTGAGTAGTTGGAGAGGCGGGATATGTTTAGAAGTTTTTTCATTGTTTGGGATGGTTGTGCAGCAGCCAAAGCTCTTATTGTGAGTATAGGGTTGACTGGTCCTTTCCCTCTCCAAATGCCGTTCCTATGTCCAACCCCAGACCACAGTCCTGGACCCTTATCCCGTCCTAGGTGGCCTATATTGCTCCGTCCTGGTTCGTCTCCATATTGTGATACAAGAAAAACTTGAGATCTGTCCATCAGATTAAACGTTGGAAATGCTGTCGATACGCGCTTATGATGCAATGACAAAAAGGGAAATATAGTGGTGATGATGATGATGGCGATGATGGTGGCTGCTCGGCTGCAGCAGCCCAGCGCCTCCAATATGGGTGTTTGGCGTCCAGTATAGCCGGTCGCAGATACTCTCATCCGGGAGCCCATCGTGTCTCAGTTTATCTTTTGGAATCGAACCATTCGAGGCTCTGCACTGATCTTCAAGTCCAGTCTCAATGTGAGGTCATTCCCAATTGCTGGATAGTGAAGATGATCGGAAGGGCTTCATCGATTGTCGAATCCATGTGGGGCGTTAGTGGATCTTTAATATGTTTTGCCATAAATGCCGGAACCCATGTAAATTATCACGGCTGTCAAGGTTCCTTTGCCTGGGATCATCGCCTCAATAAGGACCGCGCATGGGGCAAGCTCGGCTTTGAATCTCGCATCTTGCGCTCAGGGGCAAATTCTCATTCACCGCACTGAGGGTTTTGGCGACTCAATGCGCGGTGATGATCGTTGTGTTGGGCGAGATGAGCGCCAGTGGTGAGAGTGGTGAGGGAGCCGGCCTATTCTCCGATGCGGAAGATCCGAATGTCGGAGAAGGCGATGGAATAATTGGTGTTCGCATAGGTTGTGGGTTCTCCTGCATCTGTTGCGGAAACAATCTCGCAATAGGCGCTGGGCTGGGCTGTTCTCTTTCCTTTCCGTGAAAGGCTTTGAAGAATTTTCGTACCAGTGGCCGGAGGAATGGTATCGAAGCAGAGAGGATCCCGGCATGCTGCTCAACATTTCCCCAGATCAGAAGGTCTCCCAGATGGTTGTTTTGTTTTGTCCAGTCGCTGACCCAGACAACCAGGACGTGAAGCCGCACTGCTGATCCAATGATGGCGAAAATACCGACTGAGAATATCCCAAGAAGCTCCAACTTGCGTTTTTGTTTCATTGTCCGGAGGTTGAGCACGAAAGGTATAGGCAGAATCCAGATTATGCAGTCGGTGGCGAGGTTGAACCCACCGCCAGCCAGCCATAGTTTGGTCGGATCGTAGCACTGGTCGGCATGTATTCCCATGAAGCCCTCCCAGAAGACCTTAAACGACCAGGCGTCGCCAGGCGGTACACATGACAGAATGCCGGCAATCGCCATCCCAAGAGAACTAAGCACAATCAAACACATCATGCCCCGCACAATGTAGCGAAAATTTCTTTGAGTGGCGGCGAAGTGATCGTAGAAGAGGAGGATTGATGTCTTAACCAGGCAAAGATTGATGATGTAGTTGAGTCGGTAGATCCAGAATGAAAGTAGCGCACCTTCGATAATGTATGCGAAGCGGTATACGTTCTGCACACGAAGGTTAGAATAGAAACTACAAAGCCCAAGGGTAAGCATCATACTTTGATATCCTCTGGAGTGAATTGCATGAATTTGATTTGGTAGTAATTGGCAACTGCAGAGCTCCATGTTCCAATCTAGTTGATGTGAGCATGTCGCATTCGCCTTCAACGCGTGAATACCTACGAGGGCCGCGAGCATCACCCAGTCCGGAGAGCTCAATTTTCCCACGAGAAAGTGTCGGCTGTAGAATCTGAAAGCTGTCAGTCAAATTGACGCGTGGGAGAGTTTCAAATGGAATGGTACCTCAGGGCCACAATCAGCGTGGACAAGGTCGTGAGAGTGAACGCAGTCACGACGGTGAGCTTGTCATGAACCGCCATGGTGTTGATCGGTTATGGTTATGAGTGGCAACAATGCTGTGTGCCTAAGACGGTAGGACGGTCATCCAAGATGGTGCGAAGCTGGGTTTGTCACAGAGAGACGCGTGCAGGAGACAAGACGATGAGATTCCCCAGATCCCAAGAACTGCACTGCGGGTCGTCTAAATGTCCGCCTGGCACTCGAACACCACTTGGCCGAAGGCGCGGCCGCTAGCTGAAGATAGCGCTGTTCCTGGAACGGGATGCGGATCAGCCCATGAGCATGGGCTTTTCTTCGAGTCAGGACACCGTCGAATGGAAGGCCGGCGGAACGATCTTTCAGTGAATTGGAATAAGACAGACGACGGAGAAACAGCTCTCTTTTCAAGATGCATATTGTTCTCCTCTCCCTCATATGCTTCCCGCCCTTCAATATCCCCAAGTTGATGCCAGAGTTTGCCCCCCGTCTCATGATCAGGTTCCCCGCATTTGGACTCGCCTCTGGAGCTGCAGATTTCAGGAAATTCGCAAGCTAGCATTGGGCAGCTGCTGGCTAAAGTCGTTTCTTGGTGTCAAGCCTTGACCGCCTATACAGGCCGCTGTGATATACCCCCCGCTGTGGAGTTTCAGCCGATGGGAGAGTTGGTGTGAACCGCATTTGTACGTTTCCGCCGCAACTTACCCCACCAATAGGTGTTTGTTGCGGCAGTCATGATGAGGGCTTGAATGCGCCCAAAGATTTGCTGTTATGCAGCAAGTAAACCTGCAATTCCCCGGGCGCGGAAAGGGCCGGTCGCACTGTGTGCGCATAGCGTGGCGTCAAATCTGCTCGATAACGCAGACCACATGTCCAGACCTTCCTGTTCAACCCCTCCTGTCAGCCACCAAATCCGTCAATACGGCATCGGGCACCCGATCGCCTGTGCAGTTGGCGATGGGGCATGGTTCCGTTACCAGGGCGCCTGTGTCCGGGGTTCCTTGAGTGCCGGTGGGTCGCACTCAAGCTTTGACCAGGCCGTGCAAGTTGAGTTGATGACACGCAGTCGGCAGATCTTCAACTGCCACCAGACTCCTCAAGCTGTGATGTACAAATGCAGCAGACTTGTCGTTGAAAGAGCGTTGCCGTTGTCACGTCGTCAGCAATGCAGTAGTCTAAACTCCTATTTTTTGGCCCCAGTTTTCACACGTGCCTGTCAGTGTTAGCGTCCACCTAGCTCGGAAGGGATCCGGGCCATAGGACAGCCCGACCACACCTCCTCGCATCAATGCCAACTTCCGCTCAAGCTTATTTCAACCCTCCATCTCTTGCGGAGTAGTCAAGGGACTATCTAGCAGATGGCATTGACACGTCATGTTTGACTGTCATGGCATGAATACGGCAATTAGACGAATTGCGGAGAAGCTGCAAAACGATTTAGGATCCCGGTGAGATCATACTTTTGCTAAGTACACTAAATACAAACAAAGCTCCTCTACACATCAGAAATTATGCCTCTCTCTAGATTGGGAGATTGGAATCACCTCCAGAGCGGGGCTGAAAAGTGTTCAAAAGCAAAGTGGACATCAGAGAAAAGAAGCTCTCACCATGTCCCACTTTCTCCCTTTATCGGGACTTATGTATGTACACCATGACCGGGGGATTCTACTCTTTTAGAGAAGAGTGCAATCTCTCCCTAATCAACATCGGCATCATATCCGTCTCCTCCTTCCCCGCCTTCCAATTTCTTCAGCGCATCTTGTCTCGCCTTTTGCCTCCTCCTTTCCCTGGTCTCGAAACTTCCCGTCGGGCTGCTCTCCTGAGACTTCCGCATCTCTATCCGCATCTCATCTCGTAACAGCTGGCCCCGGGAGTTCCACTTGTTGTCACCCTCCAAATCATCCGGAGTGAATGGGAAGTTGCACTCAGCTTCAGTGGAGAGGATATTCTTGTTCGTCTTGCGCGGGCTTTCCTGTATCTTCTCCAACAAATTCTCCGAAAAAATACCACCTGGCTGCTTGAGGATACTTCTTAGCTCTGTCTTTGCACTTGCGCTGCTACTTCCTGGTGCAGCAGAGCGCACATTCTCGGATGTTGCCTCAGGCCCAGACGTCCCCCTCCTTGGCACGATAGAATAGCCCCCGGCCGGCGGACTATCTTCGTCTAAAAGTGTCAGCAACTCCTTTTCTTTCATCTTGCGCAGATGCTTCGCCTTGCGCAGCTCTTCCTTCAGCTCCTCTCGTAACAGCTCACCCTTGCTCTTCCAGTGAACGTGTTTCTTCCTCACTATTTCCCCACCATCATTCCTTATCCTCTGCTCTAAGTCTTCCACACTCTGGCGCAACTCTTGGAGCTGGAAGCTAGATTGTTGGGCTACCTCCATCGCCGCACTTCGACCACGGAGCATGGTCTCTGTCTTGTAGATGCTGGGTCCATGATATGAAGTTGGCTGTGCGTTCACGTTGGGGGCTCGGAGTGATGGAGTCCGTAAGAGACCTGTATTGCTACTGGAAGGTGTGTGATTTGGTAAGCGAGGGTCGGAGTTCTTCGGGGGTGGGTTGAGACGCCCAGTCAACGCTATATCTGCCTGAGCCTTTCGAATCCTGTCTCCTATTCCAAATTTGAGAAGAAAGTTCAGAGGGTTGCTTAAGATTGTCGTACCTTTGAGACCAAGCGTCGGACTGAAGTCTTTCGCAGTGTACATGAATGTCTTACCCTCCACCATTCGCAGTCGCTGTGGGCCCTGGGGGAGCACATGAACATCAACAAGTACGGTTGTGAAGTCCACCAAGTAGAGCTTCTCCAGATCCTGTTCTTCCTTCGGTGTCGTGACGGTGTAGATGACACCCAGGACCTCGGAAGTCAGGGTCTCTCCACTGTCTGCATTATGATCATCGGCAGGCAAGATAGTCTCCCTATCACCCCAAACAATCCTCTCGAACCCAACGATCTTCGCTTCCCGCAGCTTAGGCTCCGCGCCGAGGCGTAGTACCTGCTTTATGACTCGTGGTTTGGCGGTGGCGCCGTAGAGGAAGTATGTCACCGGATAGAGGGATGATTTCGATTGGAACATTGACGCATAGGGCTGATACGATCCGCTATACCCTATCGGTGGGAGCCTCATATTTGCGCTTGACTGCGAATATCCGGGTAGATAGCCGCGTGGTACTGGTGGTGGAGAACCTGCACCGGCCAAAGGCTCAGTGCGAGAATCGGACGGCATCAGATATGTTCGTGGACTATTCCATAAAGCAGAAGAGTTCATTGGGACGGCGCTCATATTATTTCGGTCGGTACGCAGGTTCATCGTTCGCGGTGTTCGGAAACCCCCGAGGGGCGTTGATGGAGAGCGCATCTCGAGGGAAGCCGGAAACCGACCGCGCATGCGCGTGTAGTTGAAGACCTCCGTGTTAGCACCAACGGGCGGGACGAAAGGTCTGCTATCTGCAGTTCTATGTTCTGAGGCTGACATATATGCCGAGCCCACTGCAGAAGACGCAACGCGCTCAGTAGTGGAGAATGGCCGCCTCAGCTCCAAGACGTTCGGCAGCACAGAGACGGCATGTCCGGAGGAAAGGAGTTGCGCTCTCTGCTCGATTCGGGTCGAAGGGTTGGTTGGCGCATGAAAGAGCCGGCGCGTGGGACTCAGACGTTGCTCCGAGGACGTACTCGCTCGCTCGTCGTGACGTCGATGTGGGTTGTCATCTTGCGAAGGCATGATGGTAGTGTTCGGGCTAGATGAGTGTGCAAAGGGAGGGTGGCGCGGTTTGGTTGTTTTGATGTAGTGTGATGGAGAAGCGTGTCGTGGTGAGCGTGTTGTGAGACTGTGCCGGCACGCAACTTATGATTGAACTTACGAGCCGGCCAATTGACTATTACGTCATGCAAAGGTCGTGATCAAGTTCAAGCTCGTTTCATAGACTTAATCAATCAGTGTCAAATCTGGATAAGGCATGCGATGCACCATCGCACTGCGTGATATAAGCAACGTGAAGGCCATATTTATAATGAAATACTAAACGAGAGACACTCAAGGCTCTCAATATTGCTCTAATAGTGGAGGACATAGGTCATATTCTGTCTGTTGTGATTAATGGTCCAGCAACCAACGCGTGTTGCTCGCACGTGACACAGTTTTGCAAAATCTACAAAACAATAACAGTCACCAAACACGCAATACAAATGAGAAAAAGAACAAATCTTCTGCCCGTAACAGCAAGGCAATAGGGCACAGAGATACTCTGACAAGTCAGCCCGTATTATTATAAAAAAAAGCCAAAAAATATACCCTGGGAGGATTGGGCGCCCAACCCTCCCAGAGAAACTGGAAAGCCCTGTAAAGCCGAAGCTTGAAGCGAACTTTTTAGTTTAGCCATCTCAAACCAGGATCTTGATGCCTTGACCCGGAGTCGAACGCATGCCTTTTAAGCTAGTGGGGACGGTTGGCTACATGTTTGTTGCCCCCACTGCGCCAACCTGCCAGCCCGCCTTGATTTGATGGTATCAATACTTCTTTAAATCAATTATATACAATAAAAGAGGTCGCCCTCATGTTTGTAGTGCTATCCAAAGAGTTAGGGCGGGGGAGCGGTCGCTGGTGGCTCGTTGTTTTGGTGTTGGCAAAAACGTGAATGATAGACGCGGGGACAGGTTGGTCGGGGAAAGGAGAACTTTTCTAGCCTCTAGTGCATCTGGCTATGAGATATGGCATGGAATTGAACGTGATCTGCGATATGAAAGTTCACTCTGGAGGGCCGCTGCTGCCATTGATTCCACGCGCATCGGAACCCGGGATTGTCTCATTGTCTATATACTCTATATCTACAAAAAATACTTCACCTACCTCGCTCATATCCCATTCTTCTCAAACTGAAGCCAGTTCTTCTGGATACAAGCGTGTGCTCATGCCGCGAGGGATCAGCTTTTCTATATCCTACCTGCATGAATAATCCTATGCAGAGAGTATCTCTTCCCCGACTGTATCAAATCCATATATACACGTTTGTAGATTTGCTACGAGGTAAGTTGTATCCAGCTATTACATCATACATTATTGCCGCAGCGCAACAAGTTTCTGTTCTGTCCGTCGAACATCTTCCGCGGCCACGACGCTATTTGTGGCTGCCACAACCCACGAACCCCCGTCAAAATATGCTTTGAGATAAACTCATAGTATACTTTCTTGAACCATGAATCGCTCTGACTCCACGTTTTCTCCAGCCCGTATGTTTCTGTGAATGTGTGCCTGCAGGCTTGACGATGCGGCTAAGTCTTTCGCAAAGGACTCTACAGCTATGCCAATATGTTCCTCGGATAAGTGGATAAGAGGAAACACGGGTATGAGGTAGGGTCGGCTTGCTGAAGGATGCACTTGTTGGAGCGGCTGCATATTTTGTATCGACAGATGAACGCGCCTGTGTTCATTGGTAATTTTGGACCTGATGGATAGAGTGTAGAGGCACAGGGCTTTTGCTAGGGCAGGGGTGTAGATAGTTACTCCAGGAGGCACATATGAAAAACTAGTAGAGCTTCATGGATGATTACGCCTCCAGCAAGCATCTGTATGCCTCGATTACGCAAGTGATATGTAGCTACGTCACAGGGAAGCTTCGCCGCATGCCATCTAAAGAAGCGCATACGGCGGGGTCAGCCATCCCCGACCTACAATCCTCTTTTCTCCTCTTTCTTCTATGTCATCTAAGAGCCCGCAGATATCCACATCCATTTCATTGTCCATCCAATTCTTGCGTCCTCTCATGTAGCACATTTGGTCCGCTAGTCTATAGACTGAACAGGACGAACTCCCGAGGAACCTCGTGTCATTTTCCAACTTACTGCAAGCAAAAGTGAGTTGCAGGTTGTGGTAATTGGAGACGTCTGGCTTGAAAAAGCGTGGAGTGTGTCACGGCGGTGATATATCAGAATTTGAGAGTGAAACAGGATTATCCCATTGATTTAAATGCTTGTAACTTAATATACTAATGATGATATACTGGGCAACAACCCCAATCGGCACTGTCGGATCTGGCGTGCTGGCGGTCGGATCTTTCCCCTTTGTTGTTACAATATGTCCATATTTTACCAACGATATTGTACATAGGTCAAAGATGCGGCAGATATGTTGGCCATGCAATGACTGCAAAGGCACTTGCCGGAAGCTCTCTCAGCGAAATAGCATCCTCAACAAGAATGAACAGCCGAAAGATGCAATACATAGCACATATTGGAGTAGTGAACAACAAAGATCTGATGGGCACATCGTAGTGTGGATCCCTGTTTGGTGTCACATTCCTAGCTTGTTGCAACATGGTTTCCAAACAGGTTTCTGGTGGCTTTGGGAGTAGATGTGCGCGTATTGGTGGAGTTATAGCTTCTATTTCGATAAAAGGGTCGACCGATGAATGGAAGGGCTCGCGTTGTGGTCTGTATTCGCGAAAGATTATGATGAGTTCAAAAAGACCGCCAATGAGAACGATGATGGTTGTTCCCAGCGAACAGGTACGCCAAAGGATCTTCTCAGAATATGATGGGAAATGGAAGTTCCATCCTGCAACAAAGATACCAGTATAGGTCGATGTAAGACCGAGCATGAAGAAAAGCATAAATCGGTCGGGCGGTGGGAAGTCAAACAAGCTGATCCGCCGAACAGGCCGTGTTTGCTGGAAGACGTGGATGATTCTCAATTTCCTCAATAGGTTCACATAATACACCCAAAGTCGGTTGCCAATCCATTCTTGTCGCGAGACGAAGTCTAGTGGTGTGAAGTGGTACGGGTCTGCCGCGTTATGGCCTTTGTGGTCCACAATTTCTTCCAAAGCAGCCTGACATTCTATGACAATAGGGCCATGAAAGTCCATTGGCTTGTGTCTCCAGAAGAACAGGGCAGTAAAGGCGCAAAGGATATATGCAAGAGTGGTGGTTTCAAGCGTCGTCATCGCATATCTTTTGATGGGCCTGGAAATCGTGCTTACAGTGAACCAGAACATTTGGGTGGTAGATATGAACCTGGTGTGGGTAAATATGGATAGACGCGTTTCAATGGAAACACTTACTTTGCAAGTCCGTCTCTCTTGTTCTTGTCCGTGATAGTAGTCTTACTGATATCAGGGTATGGTGTGTGGCCACGATTGACAAGAAATAACAGCTGCTTGGAATTGATTGGAAAAGATTCCAGTGTAGATACTTGTAGATGAACTCCTCCCATATCTGCGAAGAAACCATGCTTCATGGTCCATTCGCTGCACTTTGCCGCTTTGAAGGCACGAACAGATGCTTTAGCGTTGCAGTACTGCCCTGCGGCGAGAAGAACGATGAATTCCGGCCCCAATAAGCCGAGGCAGAACATATACCATCGATCTCGAAGGACAGCCGGAACTCCAGGCTCTGGTGAAGGAACGTTGACGCAGACTGACGTCCATATGCAAAGGAAGACCGTGATAGAGCAGGATAGGATGATATCTAGGGTCCCGCGGCCCTCAGATTGTCCTACCCAACCCCTGGTGTCTTTGTGAAGAATTTCTGGATAAACAGCGGAGCAATTCATGGCGATCTTCTGCCTTGGAATTTGGAGAGATAGGTTCCAACCACTGGACGACCGATATAAATAATCACTAATGTTAAAGTAGTGGTCGTAAACCTTAAGGTCACCTTGCTGCCGTGACTTCCTTGTTTGTGTTAGAAAGTGAGTGAAGCGTTTCACTGAGCTGACGGATTCACTGGTACTCCCTAGGTACATTACACTCAGTTCTGTTGGATGGGAGTGAAGCATTGCACCGAACTGTCATATTGGCCAGCGCTGCATCACAAAAGCTGTGATGTGTACCGCATGTCATCTGTGGCCATACTCGTGCACATCAAACTTACATCGTGCTCCGCAAATTGTCTGCCTGAGGGCAGCAAACGCAAGGCTCTCTATTCTAGTTCCGCTGATCCAATTTATGGCTTTATTGCCCGCACAGAAATGTACCTCCCATTTCCCCAGTTGAGCCACACCTCAACACCTGCCATTACGTTGATGAATCTGTTCTCAATACCAAAGACCTTAAAAATCTGATAGGGAACGTAACCGACAATGCCAAAAAGCCTCCACATAGGAAGCACTTCGTCCGTTAAATCTTCGATGGAGTACTCGTTGAAGCCGCCTTTGGAGAGCAACCTCTCATAACCTCCTTCCTCGAGCGTGTTCTGGCAATGAGATAGACGCAGCACATCTTGTAGCTTCTCTGAGTTACGGCTGAAGTCTGCTTCATGGAGTCCAAGCACGCCGCCGGGCTTGAGCAGGCGGTAGAAGTTGCTGAGAACCTTCTCCGGATTATCAGCATGCACGAACGTCTCCATTGTATAGATCCCGTCAAACGGCTCAGGCGCAAACGAAGTGAGGTTGTGGTAATCCCCGTAATCGACTGCAACTTTCGACTCTAGTCCGTTGGCCTTTACATTCTTCCGAGCGTCCTGAAGATGGTGCGGCGTAATATCGATGGCCTGTACATCGAATCCTTTAAACGCCATATACATTGCCACGTACCCAGATCCAGCGCTCGCGTCGAGCAGTTTGCCCGATCCAAGTCCCAGTCGCGTGTATAGCTTCTCCTCCATCTTTCTCTGGGCTTTTGTGATGGGAAATGGTGAGAGAGCGCCCTTTTCATATAAGCCACAGTGTCTGGTATTGCCGAGTAACAGCCAATATCCGATTCGGGACTCGAAAGAGCTGTAGTAAGCTGCTACCGAGGGAGAATCGGCAGCGCCTCTCGCAAGGTATCCTATCCATGGGTCAGGCGGGGATGAGGGGGGGGGTAGGCGATAGCAGACCCATTATCACCGCTATCAGAGCTAGGAAGCCTGCTGCAACATATCCTAGACGAAACATCTGTTTCTTCGACGATTCTAGCATAATTGTGAGCTGGGAGAAGACGGTGACTGCCAGAATATAAGCAGTTACGTGCGGGGTATATGTAGGTTTCGCATTTGTACCACACTGCTCGAGCAAACGGTTGTACACCGCTTGGGCCAACAGGGGATTAATGGCCGGTTGGTGAACTGTCCAATCCCTGTGTCTTAGACTCCAGATAGCTGTTTGGACAGCTCTGAACCTTCCCTTTTGCACATACATATGTCTCGGTATAAACTCATGTGGATAATTAGATGTTAAGAAACGCCGCCAGAGTTCATGCTATACTATCCATGTCTTCCCAGTCTTCCATTTGTCGAATCTTTTGCAAACAGCAACCAAAGCGGCTCAATCCTGTCTTCATCTTCGTTTTGACGCGTCTGCGTTGATCATTGGCCGAGTGAAGCGCCCTCAAGCTCCACGGTTTGAATACCACTTTGCTTCTTCAATCGAGTTCTGAAGCCGCTTTGTCTTCAAGTGATACTCGTCTTGAGACATCAGTATCTCGATTTTCCAGAACAACGTTGTTAATGAAACTGAGAAATGCTTGAGTCTCGGTAATCTCGGTGGTGCTATTTGGGCCTCTGGGACCAGCTGCATAGAACTGAGTCTCATTGTAAGGAGGGCGAAGACATAACGCTAGATGAAGACCAGCGAGCAGTATGAGAAGAAGTTTCATGGAAGGGAGCGAGGAAAGAAGGCTCTGAGCGTGTCACAGCTATGAATGGATAGAGAAGAAAAGAGGGCGTGGTATACGTGCGGATAGATGTTTGGTGAACAAGGCTCGAAGGAAAGGTATAATTGTCGTGACGAGCACGGGCTGAACTTTCCTGAGCAACAGTTTGATTTTCCTACAGATCCGGCACGGGTTGGGACATATACGTAGTATAGGGAGAGGAGACATAAAATGGTGTACTCGGGAGACAACTGACTTGGGATCCCACACCCAGCATCCGCACCGATTCACTGCCTCATCTCCGGTGAACCCTCTCCGATAAAAACATAGAAATAAATTGTGGTATCATTTGAAAACGCTCTGCATCTGTCCTTTCCAGCTCCTGTACTCCATCTCCAGTACTAACCTCCCATCCTCATCTCCATCATGTCCATCATCTTTTGAACCTCCCCACCTCCTCCTCCTCCTCCCCACCTCCTTAAAATCACCAACTATCGCCTTACATGGCCAAAAATGCTCCCAACGCCATCTAATGCTAGATTATAACAAAAGAAAAAACACCCCGACTCAAGGAAATTCGTCCCTGTTGATATCCCACTTCCCTCTCGCCTTTACACTCCTACCCCCTATCTACCTCGCAAAATAATCCCCCCGCTCCTGCCCCGGATTCCACGCCGCATACTGCTGCTGCTGTTGCTGTGGCTGACTATACTGCTGTTGTGGTTGGCCGTACTGCTGCTGACCCGCCGGCCTCACACTCCCCATCGGCGCCGCCTCACTCAGCAAATTGGCCTGCGCATCAACCTGATACGGCGTCGTAACCGGACTGGGACTAAACTCCCTCAAATTACTCGGCGTATGATGGTACCCAGGTGGGTACGTCACGCCCTCATCCTGCGTCGTAAACGTCCTTTCCGAATCCCTGCTCTCGGATCTCGGCCGTCCACGCTCCGAGCCCATGACCGAACCGGGCGTATCCGGACGCGAAATCGTGGTCCCGCCGTAGAGAGACCCGTCGCCGCTGGCATCTTCGTTAAAGTCGGGCCTGTTTTTGAAGTTCTCGAAATCCATGTTATTCTCGGATACGAATTCAAAGGGGGCGGTAGGGGCTGCGGCCGCGGCTTTGCCTGGGTTCTCCTTGGACATTCGTTTCATGTAGATGTCGCTGTAGCCCGCCGTGGAGCCTACGTCGCCGTCCAACCGTCCACGATACAGCTCCGCGAGTAAGTGTTTGCTCTTCTCGTGCACCATTGGGACGGTGAGTTTCTGGAAGAGGGCGGGGTGGCCGAAACGTACGGCGACACGGTCTCGGCGGCGAGACTCCTTGTCGATTGGTGGCGGAGCCTCCGTACCCTTGGGAATATCGCCCTTGGTGTAGTAGCGCAGGGAGTCGTCGAAGGTGCGCTTACAGTAGAATTTGAAGGCGATGAGGAAGAGGGGGATAGGGAGGAGGGATGCCAGCATGGTCCAGCGAGAGGAGCCACGGGCACCGACTAGTAGGGCGATGATGACGTTTGACACAAACGTGCCGATTAAGAAGCGGTTGAAGACGACGCGCCAGTAGAGACCTCCCGATTCGTTCTTTGTGCAGAATACGTAAAGTAGGAGGTATTTCTTCATTGAGGCATCGATCGCAAAGTACAGGGCTGTGACGATGAGCGTAATGGGTTGGAGTGCCGCAAAGCAGAGCGCGACCGTGGAGTAGAATAGGAAATAGTTGTAGTACGAGGCGTAGTCGAAGGGCGGGGGAGCAGTACGCTTGATCAGCTCTCGGGGTGTTGGGTTCATGAATTTGCGTGAGAAGGATCCCCAACCCAGATTCACCACCTGGGCCAAGTCGATGGCTGCACCGAGATTGCGCTGGACGAGCCAGGTGACCCAAAAGGGCGAGATATTGCAGAGGGCTAACATGATGGTTGTAAAAGGGTGTTGATCCTTTATAATCTGAACCCAATTCTGCGCCCCTTCCTGTCTCGCGGCAACTACGACGGCTGAAATGAATTGGAAGCCTGCGGCGAACAAGGAGAAGATAAGAAGATTGTTGATAACGAAGAATGAGTACAGTTGGTGGATTACATGTCGTTCACGGGAAGTCTTGCTGTAGTCTCCGGCCTTGACTGAGAGTCGGCGGAAGATGATGGGAAGGAAGTAGAAGAAAAGGGACGTGAGGGCTGGAGCCAATATACCCTGGACGAAGGCCCAGAACTTGGGGTTCTTGTTCAGTTCGATGGCAAACGCAGGCCAAAAGTTGGCCAAGTTGTTCAGTTTGGCGAGGAACACGGCGATCAGAATATTGGGAATAAAGTAGAGAACGGTGAGCAGTGTGATCCACATGTTGTTGATGAAGCGTCTCCACCTCCTCGTCTTCGCGTCCAGTGCCAGGTTTTTCCAGATGATGTCCTTTGGCCTTGGGGCCAGGCGTATGGTCGTGCCGTGTGGGTGCTTGTTCTTCCCAGTGTATGCAACTGCGTGTGCCGACTCAATGGTCTCATAGCTAGCAAATCCGTACATCATTGCGTCCCGCTTGTCAACAGTCTCTCGGGCCTCCTTGATCTGCGCCTCTAAACGCTCAATTCTGGCCGTGAGGTAGGAAATTGCGTCGATTTTCTCTTCCTTGTTGGTGTATTCGGGGTCTTTCTTCGACGGCTTGCACAGTGGGCGTGTTGCAGGCAGCTTGTTCGGATTCCTCAAGTACTTCGCCAACACGGACTCCAACTCCATGACGGCCTGCTCGTGTTGTTCAATGAGATTGGGGATATCTTTTACATTCCTCCCAACGGATGCGCGGGGAACCTCGGGGGTCGTTCGCAGACTGTCGGTGATTTCGACGATGCCCTGGTCGGTTCGAAGGTTCCGGGGGACATCGGTGATCATCAGAGTCCGCGAGTACAGGCTGTTTACGTATTCAGGGCTCTCCATGTACTTTCTCCTCAGCCTGTGCACGCCGCGGTATGTCCACCACAAAAACGCACACACGATGAAGGTGAACAGATATCCCACAGCGACAAAGGCCCACAAGATCTCCCCGAACAAATCTCGCGGCGTCATCAAGATGATGGCAATCTTGGGGGCTTCGGGCATGAATTTCTTCGACCCGATGACATTCACCGGGATGATGATGGCGCAACCCGCCACAGCCAGCGTAGCGAACATGTTGCGGCACATCCTCGCGACGCGGAGGAAGATGGTGGCGTCCATGCCCATGATGTCGACGTACTGGTCCTCGTTCGTCTTGAAGACGGGCTTCCACCAGGCGAAGATGCCCTTGTCCATGGCCGGGGGCCTGTTCTTCCCCTCGCCATGGCGGAGTCGGGGTGCGTATACGATGGCGTTGAAGGGCCGCAGCAGGCAGAAGACGAGGAAGATGGCCGTGGTGATGGCGAGCGAGGTGCCGATGGCGATGATGATGGCGTCCTGGTCAACCTGAGATGGCGTGTTAGCAGGATCATGCACCGGCGGCCGCAAGCCCAACGTACATTCGCAGCAAACGGATCTCTCATCAGATCCAGGAACTTGTCCTCGGTGCTCTTCTCCTCTCGGCGCAGCAGCGCGCCCATTGCCCTCTCCATCCTCGATAATTGCAGCTGTGTGTTTGCTCGTGAGGTCGTCTGGCGCCAGGGAGGTCAGGGTTGTGCAGCAGTGGCAGGTATGTGGTACGTAAGTCGGTCGTCTTTAGATCGACAGGTAGCGAGCAGGGGGGTCGAAAGAGACAGGTGGGAATTTAGTACATGACCCTTGGAATCTCTTGCTCTGTCAACAGTAGCAAACGCCGATCCCCTTTTGCTCTCAAAAATTATTACAAAGGGTAGAGGAGAAACAATAAAAAGCACGCGGTGAGGCAAGAAAACAAAGCGGGGGCGCCGTGGACAAGGAGAGAGTGAACGGCGGGCTTTGTCGCAGCAGCAGCGGTCCTTGAAGAGTGAAAGAGGATTGTCCAGATGGACCACACAAGTGACAAGATCGCATCCTGCGATCCTGCGTTGGACCGACAAAGACGCCCTCGCTGATGACGCACGGATGTCCTCCCTCGACGTCTGCCAGGGGCACGCGACCACCCATTGGCCAGCGGCGAGCGCCGGTTGGCGCGCCGTTGTCGTAGCCGCGGCAGGGCCTTTCACTGCGCGGTTCGACGTGTGTATTTTTGGAGCCCCAGGCATTGAGGCTGCAGAGCCGCGACGGCGGCGATGAACCGGCTGTTCTGGAGTGGCAGGCTCCAGACTCTTCTCTGCAGACGTAGCGGGAACGACTTCCTGGCCGGCCTTCCCCGTCGCATTCCTCACCCCAGATGACGTCCTCATCCCACCATCCACCGCTCAAAAGCCGCCACGACAACAGCCCAATTTGCGTCCGGTCCTGCTCCCCTCCGCTCCCCACTTCCCAACATGGTCCCCCCATTCTGACATTTGCTTTCCCATGTCAGCGTTTCATCGCAGTCCCGGCTAGTACGCTCGGCGTTTACCCAGAAACATGGCTGCTGGAGATTTAGTTCATGCGTGTCTTTTGATTGGCTGGCGTTGATGTACCCATTTTGAAACAGCGCCAGCTTCAGCGAGCATGTGCGTGGTGTGATTTGCTGGTGGGGCGCTTGTATTTTCTGAACCATTGTACAAGTTCACTTGAGTAGGTAGGATATGAGGATGGACAGTGGATGGCTGACGGACTGTGGTCCATGGACTTTGGACTGCTTACGGAGATGCTGAGCGGACTCCGTGGGAATGCATATTCCCTTCGTCTACAAAAGAATCCTATTGCCAGACTGAACTGCATAGCAGAATATCTTCTTGGTAAGCTAGGTTGACAAGAGTAGTCACAAATAGAAGATGCGACGCTGCGACCAACGTTCACATTGGAGCCATGATATTGGAGGTCTGCACTTTCAGCATACATTGAGGTTTCCTGGCCTTGTTAATGATATTGAAGTATGACACAAAACCATACCCACTAAGATCCATTTCGATCCCCTCCCCAGCGCTCAGGTTCGTCACTGCCACAACGTGCAATCACTACAACCTTAGCAGTTCCCTCTCCAGGCCCTTCCGTTCTCAAAAGAAGCTCTCTTCCCTAAACCCAGTCGCCGCCTTCGTACAGCTGTCCATAAGCGCCAAGACTTTGTTTCTCACAGAAAGCCTTATAGATATATTCCTAACTCTATAGAATAGTAAAGCCTGCCTTCCTATACACAGCCTCCTTTCCTTCCTCTCCCTTTATCCCCTACTTATATCCTCCTAATACCCCCTTCCTATACCCTCCTTCCCCCTAACCCTTTATACAGCCTTCGAAACTACTTCCCCGTTCTCCGTCCTATCCTCAATGCTCTTCAATTCCAGCACACATCTTACACCTCTTGCCTATCGCCTACATTTCCACAGGGGGCTTCTATCCAATGGACAGGTTAAACGCGCTGCCCATGACACTATTATCCCCCCCAAAAATCCCATTAGGGATCTCCTGTGCCACTGACGTCTGCTCCGGCGTCGAGGAGTATTTAGACACCCTCGAGATCCCCCATAGATGTTGCAGTCTGCATGATAGTAGTTCAGTAGGGGGATCTGTAGGGGGAGACGCCGAGGCGGAGAAAGAAGGATTCAGACGCAGTGGGACGGTCGGTGGTTGTGCAGTCAGTGCTCATGATTATTTATGGTTATGTGCATAGTGAGGCTCATGTCATGCATGAATATTGCCCTATCTTCGTCAAACGGACCACTATCATACAGACCTACAGGCCAGAGCTCAGCCATAGCTAATTCATTTGATGTCGGTATATATTGAGCGAGGCAGCCACGGAGGTCTTGTAGTATTTCCATGTCATAATATTGGTCGGGATAGGGCGGGTGCACCTAGACTGTTGATTGTACTAACTAGTGGCGCCCCTACTACGTAGCAGCTTCAATACCGGCTCATGATCTCTTCTCCACGGCTCCTTTCCTAACTCTTGCTCTCCTTTTAACGCAGCCTGGAGCGCGTTACCATACTCTCCACCCTGTACATTAACACCAGCGCCCTTGTTAAGCAGCAGCTCTACCACCTGCTCACAGCCACTATATAAAGCCGCCTGGAGCGCGTTACCAAATAGTCCACCCTGTACATTAATATCAGCACCCTTGTCAAGCAGCAGCTCCACCACCTGCTCATTGTATTCTAATAAAGCCACCTAGAGTGCATTACTATAGTATCCACCCTTAGCATTAACATCAGCGCCCTTGTAAAGCAGCAGCTCCACCACCTGCTTATAGCTACTAGATGAAGCCGCTTAGAGTATATTACCATATACTCCACCCTGTACATTAACACCAGCGCCCTTGTTAAGCAGCAGCTCTACCACCTACTCACAGCCACTATATAAAGCTACCTAGAGCACGTTACTAAATGGTCCACCCTGTATATTAATATCAGCACCCTTGTCAAGCAGTAGCTCTACTACCTGCTCATTGTATTCTAATAAAGCCACCTAGAGCGCGTTACTATAGTATCTACCCTTAGCATTAACATCAGCGCCCTTGTAAAGCAGTAGCTCCACTACCTACTTATAGCTACTAGATAAAGCTACTTAGAGTATATTACTATATACTCCACCCTGTATATTAACACCAGCGCCCTTGTTAAGCAGCAGCTCTACCACCTGCTTATAGCTACTATATAAAGCTGCCTAGAGTATGTTACTAAATGGTCCACCCTATATATTAATATTAGCACCCTTATTAAGCAGCAGCTCTACTACCTGCTTATTGTATTCTAATAAAGCTACCTAGAGCACGTTACTATAGTATCTACCCTTAGTATTAATATTAGCGCCCTTGTAAAGCAGCAGCTCCACTACCTACTTATAGCTACTAGATGAAGCCACTTAGAGTATATTACTATATACTCTACCCTGTACATTAACACTAGCGCCCTTGTTAAGCAGTAGCTCTACCACCTGCTCATAGCTACTATATGAAGCTACCTGGAGCGCGTTACCAAATGGTCCACCCTATATATTAATATTAGCACCCTTGTTAAGCAGCAGCTCCACTACCTTCTTATTGCCTCTATATGAAGCCGTCTGGAGTGTATTACTATATACTCCACCCTGTATATTAATATCAGCGCCCTTGCTAAGTAGCAGCTCTACTACCTGCTTATAGCTATTAAATAAAGCTGCCTGGAGCGCGTTACCATATAACCCACCCTGTACATTAACACCAGCGCCCTTGTTAAGCAGTAGCTCCACTACCTTCTTATTGCCTCTATATGAAGCCGCCTGGAGCGTGTTACTATACTCTCTACCCTGTACATTAACATCAGCGCCCTTGTCAAGCAGCAGCTCCACCACCTTCTCATTGCCTGTGGATGAAGCCGCCTGGAGCGCATTACTATAGTGTCCACCCTGTACATTAACATCAGCGCCCTTGTTAAGCAGCAGCTCCACCACCTTCTCATTGCCTCTGGATGAAGCCGCCTGGAGCGCATTACCATATTGGCCACCCTGTACATTAACACCAGCGCCCTTCTCGATCAAGAGGTGCACCACATCAGCTAGGCCCCATTGGCTGGCGCAGTACAGTGGAACAGGAATTGGTATGTATGGGCGTGCGAAATCTACCCCTTTCCATGGTATATCAAAGTCGTAAAGTCGAACCCAAGTCAGGTATGCTTGCTCTTTTCCCTCCAGCAGTTCAACAGCCTTCGCAACTAAGTCATCGTCGCGATCGTTGCCTGCTCGGGAGTGCGCTATCCATTTCCGTGCCGAGTATTCTGCAAGCGCAAACTCATCCAGATTCTCACTGGTCAGAGCGCCTTCTGTGTCGAACTGGAGTAGATATCCAATACAGCATTTGGCGATCGTGCTATGACAAAGTGCGTTTTCCATGCCATACATTTTCGCCTCACTATCCAATATGCGCCCTGAAACTAGGTATTCTTTTACTGAATAGTGTGCCAAGAGAACCACAGGTTCCTTTCTAAAGCGTGAAACAGTTGTGGTGACCAAGCTTGAACATATGCTGAGGATATCCGAGTGGTCCTCGAGGACCTCATCGCGATCGAAGGCTGGATGGCGATCTGCATCAAGAGCAACCACTTCTGCTACCTCGAGTAGTGATAGTGGTTCGAGTGAAAATGTCAGCCATCGTAGTATACGGACTGCGTAAATGATATCATCTCCTTTGATCGCCCCTAAGATGCGGTTGTACGTTTCATCCAGATCTGGTGGCAGGCTGTCAAGAGCACTCAGTAGTTGCTTTCGATTACGACATCTTCGGAGTATGTCTAACTGACATGCAGCCAACCGAAACCTGGGTTGTTAGCTTAGCGATACAATATGTGGATGTTCAGATACATACATTCCGTGAGCTTTTTCTCTCAGCGAAGTCTCAATCCGTTTTCGTATTGCATCGTTAGTCTGCCACTTCCGAAGGCTCTCATCATCTTTGAGCTGCTGGCGTACATACAGTTGTATGTCATGGTCCACAGCGTCAGTCTGGATGCATAAAATGTTTTGACTGTCCAGTATACTTTCGAGTGTGAGTTTAATGTCACCCTCTCTGCGGCTTGTGAATAGCATGTGTAATCCTTGCGATTGCCATGTAGATATTGTCTTTATGATTCTCATGAGCTCTCCACGATTCTTGCACTCGTCCAACGCATCGATAACGAAGTATGTGCTCGGGAAGTCGTTGATCAATTCTTGTAGGACATTGAGAAGGGCGTTCAGTGATGGCTGTCGCTGCCCATTCTCACAGGTCGAGAAGAGTGCTTCGAAGCCCGGCAGTATTCGAACACACTGGTGCGACAGCTGCGTGACCAACGACCGCACCATCAACTCAGGATCCTGCTTCTGATCGTCGTTGAAGTCGAAGTAAAAGTAGGCAAGAGCTTTGCCAGGGTCGTTCCTGGTAAGTTCGTGTATGTTCTCCAGCACAGTCGAGCTAAGAATTGTTTTCCCACATCCAGGAATTCCGTGCAGCCAAACCGACGAGGCCTCGGCCTTCCATCCTGTGTATAGATCGCTCTCGAGCAGCCATATTCCGGTGTCAGGCTGGCGAAGTCTCAACGCTTTCTCGAAATTGATAGACGGATCTGGCGCGGATAGCCATTGTCGAACCTTTACAAGCTTCGCATCTAGGCAAGTTGTTAGCAAATAATCGTATTATTTCCTCTGTTCCCTAACCTGTCAGAGGCTGCAGTAGTGATGCCGATGCAGTAAAGTAGAATGTCAAGGTTGAAGTGTAGCCTCGCAGGGTTGTCGTGATGCCCTCAACTTTCCCATCATTCCACACGCTACCCACTGACTTGATGATCTTCCTAGCCTTTCCGTCGCCCTGCGCTGGCAATGTCTTTTCCAGTATGGTTTCTATTTCATGTATCGATTGCTCGCAACCGTTGACGACAGGTCGAAGTGCGGCTGCGCACTTTTCTGGAAAGCGTTTTGCTTGGATAGCTTCATGTAGTTGCTGAAGGATGTGGAGTAGCAAGGGCAACTCAGCCTTCAAATAACTCAGTGACTTTGGAATGTCGTTTGTGCCTGAATGGCCCTCGTTGAGGCGGGCGATAACTTTGGTGGTAAAGTCGACAAGCTGGACGATGCTAGAAACTATGGCAACTGCAGCGAGCCCCTCTGCCATGATGGTGCTAGGGTCAACTTCGCAGACCCTGTACTGGCTTAGTGTCTCTTGCAATAGCTTGAGGTGGGGACTTTGTGCATGAAAGATGGTATTATCGACAGTAGTGTCTTGATGATCTCGTGCGCTGCTGCCTAGGTTCAGAAAGCCTGTGCGGGGCACAGCCTTGCGGCTCAAAAAAAGAAAGGGCTTTTTATGTATGTATATGTTGCTGGGCATACCTGCCTAGGTACACATTGGTTATTAAAATTGGCACTGTAATCTTCCTCATGACATACCCAATGCCGAAATACTCTCGACTCGAAACAAGTATCTCAAGATTCTCGAAGCGCCTATTGGTTATGAGATCTCTGATCAGCTTAAGTAAATTCCTCGGGTGCTCACTTTCATCAAGCGCATCCACAAGGCAAAGGTCCTGTTGAATCGAGGCACGACAACCTCTAGGAATTTTATAGGATTTGGCACGCTCGATTCTCCTCTCTGTTTGAACCGATGACAAATATCATGGCTGACGAAATCTGCTTGATGAAGGCTGCTTGATGAAGGAATGAGTTTGACAGGCATTCAAGAACAGGGCTGGTCCCACCCCAGCTATGGCTGTGATGCTGGTAATAGCAGATACAAGCACTTATAGAAAGACTGTTATTGAATAAAGTGAACGATACAAGTATCAAAACATTAGAGGGAACAAGGGGGAAAGAGACAACGTGATGCCAGTGTCAAGAGATGACGATACCTCGCAGAGGCAAGAAGGCCCGAGCGACAAGCCTGCAAGGCAGCTTCGACCAAATTTTAAGCGCCACTCATCTGCGACTTCCTCTCTCGGAGCCGGTGAGGCGCAACCATCATTCACACTCACGCTCACACTCACACTCAGACGAAGATACACATGCGTAATTGAACAATTCTTTCCCATTCGTCATACCCGCCGCGCGTTCCCAAGGACCCGCATCGACGGCGTAGACATCATAATCAACCCACCCCATATCCCGAGGTACGTGCCTCTCTTTTGTAAGTATATACAATTCCGGCCCCAATCCTCTTTCCATCTCGACCATTGTCCTAACGGCTGAGATCTTCACTTGTTCCCTCCCTTCCCCTCTTCCCTCCAAGAACCCTCATATAAAAACATGGAGTAGGAAATCCCATCAACCCCTATCTCCAGTGCATAAACATTAACCCCCAGAATCCATTTCATTCTCCCCCCTACGACCTATAAGGATGCTGCCCCTTCGAACTCCCCGTCGGACTCTGCGCTCTGTACGGATTGTTGCTAACCTGCGGACTCGTTACCCTAGGCGGCTGTACCGGCTGTGACATGCTATTCGCAAACGCATTTCCCTCGGGCTGCTCACGTGCCGTCCCCGGTCGACTCGTGGACCGCGGCGGCGGCACCATCTGCTGGTACTGGAACTCTTCAATCTGACCTGTGGAGATGGAGCTCGGGGATGCTAGGGGTTGCTGCGAGCGCATTGTGGGTTGAGGCGGCGGGGCGTAGTTGTATGGGGTGGAGTTGGCAACCGGAGATGCGTTTATGGGGATGGGGAGTGGCGGCATGCCCTGCCGGGGCTGAGATTGAAATTGTTCGAGCGGCGAGCCGACCTGTCGTCGCTTGCCTTTGTTGCTCTCTTTGTGTAAGAGGCCACGGACTTCGTCGAGGTCGGGACGCTGGTCCATGCTAGGGCGACCAAGGGTGCTAACATCGTCGCGGGCAGCCCAGGTGTCATCGCGGATTGGGTCTGCGCCAGGCTTGCGGGTTGTCAGGGTGTTGATGGCACCGGCTTCTTTGCCTACGCTCAAGTAGTCGCTGCCGCTGGCATTACCAGGGGCATCGCTGTCCTCAGACTCGGACTTCTTCGTGGGAAACAAGCGCTTGGCGTCTTTGTCGTCATTGAACTTTTCCCGAGCTGCTAGAGCAGCCTCAGGCGAGATGGCGACGGACCATGAAGGATGGCCGGCATCGCCAAGAGCAGCATCTCCACCACCTGGACCATAGATGGGGATCTTGCGGAGAGCCAGGACCAAAGCACACATGAACTTGGAGCGGCGGGAGGAGCGCAGGGCATCGTTGGACCAGTTGCTCTTGTGGCGGATCTCGCACTTGAGTTCGAGTTTGTTCATTTCGGCGATGCTCATAACTTCAAGATCCACTTCAGGATGGAAGTCACGGCTGTTGAGAGGATCACGGACGAAGTTCTGCATCTCTTGCTTGAGAAGATTGACGTCTTCGAAGGTAGTGTCGAAGGAAACGAAGATGGAAAGTTGCTCCCTCATGGCCTTGCTACGAGTGACGTTTTCAACCCAGAGGTTGTTGAGAACGATGTTGGGGATCTGGACGACCTTGCCATTCGAGACACGCTTGAAGACTGTGTACAGAAGTGAGATGTGCTCCACGGTCAGCTGCTCTGCAGTAATATCAACGCGGTCACCAATATCGTAAGGATGCTTGACGAAGAGGAAGATGCAAGATCCGAGAACTTCCTGACAAGTGGCGGCGAAGACGAACGACAGAGACAGAAGTGCAGTGGCAGATGTAGTCAAAGTTGTTGTGAAGCCTGGGCTGAGGAACGCAACTACAGCATGTTAGTTCTGGCCATGTGACATCGATGATGAACTTACTGAAGACGAAGATGCAAACAATGAACACGATGGTGAAGAGGAGCCCATCAAGTGCGTTGATAGCCTGATCAACATCGTGCATGCTGGTGGCAATGGATTTGCGTTCGCGTCCGTATTCGGTGACGGTCATGATCATCTCCTCGAGGGAGATATCGCCATTGCCATCGCGGTCAAGAGCACTGAAGCACTCTTCCGCATCCGCTTGACGTCCGGGACCCATGACTTCAATCAAATCATCCTGGAACAAGGAGTCCTTGCCTTCAACAACAAAGGACATCCAGATGCGACGAGCCAGTGCTTCAGCAGAGCGATTCTTCTCCAGGGCTTCGAGAACAATCGAATGTGCAGAGTTCGGGTCGAACACCTTCTTGCCAGTAATTTCCTGGGCAACAGTACCAAATGCAGAAGTGACCTTGTCGCCGACTCGACCCATGTTCTGGATAAGTCGCATAGGAGTCGTAGAGCCAGAGCGAGTGTGTTTCATGGTGTCTTTCTTGCTTCCCAAGTTGAGCTGGAGTGAATCCTGGATAGCGTAGTCCTCCTCAGCAAACTCGTTGCAATAAGAGGGAAACAACTCCCGCGAAGCATCATATAAAAGACCAAGGAGGAAGATGTTGCGCTTGGACTCTTTGATCTTCTGATCGAACTGCTTGCGGTGGTAGCTGATGCTGATGAGCTGGATCAGGACCCGCTCAGCCAAGATGATGCACGATGATATCAGAGCAGCTCGTAGCAGGGCCTGCATGGTATCGACCCAACTACGCTTTGATCTGACGAGCTATATCACACTTAGTGAGAGCCTCAAGTTCGCATTATCAAGTATACATACCACAGCGAAAGTTACCTGATTGACAATCATCCAGAACACTAGGGCCAGCGTCTTCTCTACGGACTTGAGAAGAAGAGCATACTTGCGAACTCCGGGGCTCACAACCCCCATCAGGAACTCGAAGACTCTCGGCAAGAAGTGGGCGATAATCTTACATCCCCACAAACTGAGCCAGACTAGAACCCACTCGTCAGTACAGCTCTCCACAAAACAACAACACATGGTGTCCTTACCAATTTCAATCCAAATCCAAAACTTCTTCTCATTGGCCCCTCCAATCGTCCGCCCCTTCCCACTCCACACGGTCGTCGACAAAATAATCGGAATAGCCAGAATGACAGCCAGCGGCGCCACATACAGCATATATCTCGTAACAATGCTGAAATTCAGCACCTTCATATAAAACTTGCCCATCTTGTTCAGCGCCGTCTTATCATCATCCTCATCAGGTCTCGCACTCGCCGCCTTCTCCAGCGTCTGCGAGTCCACCTGCTGCACCTTCCGCCGCCCATGGCGGTGGAACATGCCGGATTTTTCTACATCTTTTTCGCGTATGGTGCCCGTCTGCGAGGGTGTGTGGCTGACGACGGTCTGGAGGGGGATGTCGTTGGGGTTGGTGGTGCCCATGGTGGTGGTGGGGTATTCGGTGCTCAGAGGGCGGAACCCTTGGCGAGAGAAGCGGTGCGAGGGGCTTCGTTGGGGGGTGTTCGACATGAAGGGCTGGGGAATGACGGGAGGGTTTCGTGTGTCGTCACCGCTGCGAGCACTACCGCGGGACGGGTAGCGGAATGCAGACAGTGGGTGGTGATGAAACGGGTTGGGGATAGGTGCCTCGGTTGGCGGTGACGTCTATAGGTAAGGGAAATGTGCGTCAAGCACGTTGAGACGGTTTGGTTGGTAGGTGGTACGTCAGGGTGGGCGACTCTCAAATGCAGGTGAACGACGGTTGGTGAATTGAACGTTGGGACCTGCCGTCTCTCGCTCACACACACAATCCGCTTCGAGAATTAAGAAATAAAAACAACAAAGAGGGTATGTACAAAGAGTGTAATGGAGCAGAGAGCCTGTACAAGAAGACACCCCAGCTCGCAAACGGGCAGATGAAGAAGGAGAACGGCGGGGGGAGGTTGCGTAAGTGAGCAAGAGAACTTTCAAGGGATGCGTTCTTCTTTTCGGTGGAGAGCAGCGCCATCCCGGCCACGCGAATGCAGGAACATCAAGGGACGCGCCACATGCTATTTTGAAACGCGCCAGCCGGGCTTCTGATTCGCCCAGGGGTCCGCGAGGGATCGTGCGAATGCAGGGCCGTGTCCCCAACAGCATCAGGACACCGACGGGTCAAGATGGCGAGATGACGACCTTCGTAGTGCCGCAAATCTGTTGCGACATCGCCAATTGAGTGCCAATCAGCACGCCGTCCATCCGCGCAGCCGAACATCTCTGCAAACAGTCTTAAACCTTGAATACTGGCACCCAGAAACCCGGTTTTCATGCTTTCATCAGATCGGGCATGGCGATGATGGACCCCATCCTTATCGATAAGCTCTGCTGACGGACTTCATTTGCCTGAGTTATTGTGGGGAAAGTATCATTTGGTGTAACGACGGCCAAGCACCGCGGCACATCCACCGTTCGGTCATCACCGGCGTTGAACGAATTCGCTTTTTTCAGACGAGCAAATGCAATTCGCTATCCGCTTGCCTTTCAGCTGCACTTGCTCGGTGTACGCCTTGAAGGCTTGAACTTGGGGTCGACACTTCCGATCATCGAGGCCTCCACCGAAACCCGTACGGCCGGGTCCAGTTTTGCAAAGTACACTGTATCCCTCATCCCTGGCATATCAAGAACACAGTATAGCGACAGCACGCACGACATTGTCAACCACGATCCCATAAGACTGTCTGGCCCTCTACTCCCCCGGCCCCGACTGTGCGTAAGACTCCAAAGAGGAAGTTCCCGCCCCAATCCCCAATCTGTAATCTGTAATCTGCAATCCTTCGACATGTTTCGACACTCAAAACATCGCCTCCACAACACGCAAAAGTAAAAACGGAAAGCCAGAGCCAGAGCCGAGAGCCTCCACCCCCTGCACGTTGAACGGGCAGACAACCGTTCCCGCAGCACGCGAGTGTCAATGTGTCACAGCCCCTGAAATGTGGAGTATCCAGCCCTGACTAAGCCTACCCTCAACAGGCAACTAGTGCATAAATACCACACACAAGACGCGTTATTGCGTCGTCAGGCCCAACAAAGGCCTCGTCTCTCACACAGAGAAGGAAGGTCTAGAATTCAACAAACAAATCCATCCTCGCCAACTACCTCAACAGCCTTGGAAAAAAAATCCACAAAGTGCTGATGCGCACCCACATGCAAGCTCAAAACCCATACCTGTCCAGTTTCACGCCGCCGCGGAGTCCGGTCTTGCCCCTCCGCAGCCCCTTGGTCGAAGAACAGTCATCAAATGACTGCATGAGGAGATGATACATTTTCTGCGCCTGCTGCAGATCCGCTGTCGACATTGTGCTCGTCGATACTGTCGTTCTCGGCCGGCGTGAGCCCAACGTGCGAGTGATGCGTTTGGCGCGGATGATGATGGACGTGAAGGCTGATTTTTTTAGGTCTGGGACGGGGAGCGTGCAGATGGATTGGCTATCTTGTTCTGGGGTTTCTTCTTCTTCCTGTACCATTTCCACTTCTATTAGCGAGATCAGGTGGGATGAGGAAGGTGTTGGGTGGGTGGGTGGGTGGACGGTCAGGTCACACCTCTTCAGGAACGGGGAAGGATTCCTTGACCCGCTCAAGCCACTTGTCGCATGCTCCATATGCGGGATCCATCAGGTAGTTGTGTTCGCTGTTAGGGACCACTTCACTGCGGAATTCGAGGCTCTTCCTTTCCTGGACGCCTGGCTCGGAGGGGGGAGATATAGGAGCTGTCACGTGGTACGACTTCCAGCACTCGTCGAACCACAGTCTTCCTTTTTCGCCGACCATGTCGTCAGTTTGCGCATGAAAAGCATCAATTGTCCACCTCCTGTCACTCTCTTGACTCGTCTTTTCTCCTTCGATTATCTTCGCAAGGAGCGGGACTAGGTAGTCGACGTCCGACCAGAAGATGCTCGGCGAACACCACTGGATCGTAGACGGCTTCTTCAGAAACAATTTCGCATCCGCCCCGATACCCTCAATAGCCTCTGCGAACAGATACTCGATGATCAGCTGCCGCATCTCCTCCACTACCTCCGGATCATCCAAGTCCAGCCCTTCATCGCCGCCATCTGTCGACGTTCGAGACACCGTCCTCGAGAGGCTACTAGGCGTGGGAGCAAGTGGTACCGGGGCGGGAGCGGGCATGGAATAGTGGAACGCATCTTTGATGCCATGAAAGAAAGTGCTACTAAGACCCGCTAGAGGTACCACATTGTCGTTGACGAATCGGGCCATGGATGCAAAACGCCCGATCAGCGGTGCTGGGAGCAGCTCTGTTGCCCGTAGATGGTGGATGCGGGAGTGCGAGTGATGGACCCACGGCGCAAAAAAGGCGACATAGGGAGTTTTGGGGTGGAGCATGTGCGGATAGGTGAGCAGGGCGTTTAGGGCGTAGATGATGCCGCCGCTGTGGCTCGCCAGGGAGACATGGGTGATGTTCAGATGGGCCAGTAGGGGAGGGATCATCTCTACGCCAGCATTAACTCCATGCTATACTGCTTCCTAGGAAGCTACAACTCACCCAGCCAAGTAGGTATCCGCTGATTCTGCTCCACGGCCTCTGTCCCGCCTATCCCTGGCCTGTCCGGGTGTATGATTCTTACATTGTGTGCCTTTGCGACACGGTCGAGCGGCGAGTAGCAAAATCTTGTTCCCATGAGAGCTCCGCAGAACAGGACCACCGCATCGCTGTTGCTGTCACCGTAGTCCGCATAAGATACCCGCAGAGGTTTTGATCTTCCCGTCTCTGGGTTGGCAGCGAGGAGAAAAGAGTGATGGAAGCGTATGTCGCAGAGGAACTCGATTGCTCCCATCTTCGACACGGCGTAGGGGGGAAACGAGCTCAAGGGTTTGTGTGTAGACGATCCGAGGTAGTGAGCTCAGAAGAATGTAGGAGAGAGTAAAGATAGAGGGTGTGTGATGTATAGGTGAAAAGAGAAGCTTGTCCACGTGTGATGCTGTGCTACTATTAGAACTTCCTACGATTGTGTCATGCGCCGAGGTAGTCGCAGCTGGGGGTTGTTGGAGCAGGAGCACCTAGGACGGCTTACGACTTCATTCAAGCGCCAAGTGTCGACTGTTTGTATGAGATAGCGGGGAGGATTCACAGGGCGAACTAAAAGCTTGCCTGCTTCGAGTCTACTGTCACCGTATTTAGGCACAAGCGAGCTTGAGAACATTCAGCTGACAGTCGGAACTTCTCACCAGAATTGCATGCAATGCTATCATGGTAGAAGGATTAAGGTATCTCGCTATTGAAACAGAAGCGCTGGATAATACAAGAATCGAACAGTTAACAAAAGACAGCCTTGCACCGCAAAAAGCCAAATATTGACACAAGTTCTACCCGTACCTGGCTAGGAATGCGCCTTATCCCATACACATGCAAATGAAAGAGGACCATAGAAGTCACCACACGCTACCAATCACTCATCAGCTTGTTACTCGCCGGACCCAGATGGCGCTGTCGCTTCCATTGGGATCCTCTCGCTCTCTCTTTTTGTACGCCCGATGAAGCCTCAATCCGACATCGTGCTCCTCTACTTTGATCTCTGCCAGCTCGTCCATAAAGTCTTTCTTGCGTTGCTCCACCAAGCGCATCCTCCTGAAATCCGTTACCAGAGGATTTGGCGGTGCCTGCTTGTTCAAATCGCTGAGAAGGCGATTGACATTGGAGCGACGCAACCGCAGGTCGTCCATCTGTGCCTGAAGGATATCCGCGTGATCGGCGGCAGATATTTCGGTCGGAGGGCGAGGAAGTGCTTTATGCGTGCTGGTAGAGAAAGTTGAAACTGGGCGAGGAGAGGGCGGACCTGTAATAGTAGTCGTCATCGTGCCGCGTGGGTTCGTTGATATTGAAGCTACGGGTTTCCGGGCCGGAAGGTCTGAGTGAGGGACAGGGCGGCGACGGTTGAGGATAGAGGCGACTGATTCTGGCTGTGGAGGGGAGGCTGAAACAGTGGGAAGAGGTGGCGGCGGGGATGGTGGTGGAGACCTTTGGTAAGTCGTGCTGGTGTTATATGTAGTCCAGCTAAAGCGGCTTGCTGGGCCGTTGTCCCTGCTTGATGTCGATCCTGGAGTACCTTCAATCGATTTTCGGACTACTTTCGTGTTCGGAGGAGTGGAGTACTGCTGTGCGACTCCCGAATAATGTGTTTGTTCTGTATTTCCTGATGAGGGGTGGGCGTGGGTTGGAGTAATTGGGCTGGGGTAAGAGTACGGTGCTTGGCTCAGTTGGTTATGCGGCGAAGTGGGAGATGCAAGACTTCTGGGTGGCGAGTTCCGACCGACCTTGAGGGGAACGGTGGGTTTAATGGGTTCGTCGATTGAGTCAAACTCTTCGGGGTCTTCTGCGACAGGTGGAGTGTCATTCATGACAGGACCTCGTCTATAATTGTCCACAGCGGAACCTCCTGCGCCACTCATCAATACTTCCGTGCTTTGGGGCTCGCTCTTTCGGGGGATAGAAATTCCCTGCTTTGCTGCTTTAGTCTTAAAGGGCTGAACAATCTCCACTCGTCCACTAGCCCCCTTCCATGGTTCACGTGGTTGTGGGGTGGTGTTGACAGGAGAAGGCTTAGTCGTAACACGGTTGGAGCGATCGCCAAAAGTGGCGTGTTTCGTCGTTGTGTCTTGCGGTCCGCTAATTGAAACGTGATAACCCATCTTCTGCCGCTCGACTGCTGGAGGCACATACGACCCAGGAGATACTTGACCAGGCTTGCCCTCCGACGTGGGCTCTCCAGAATACTCGTCCCATCGAACTTTGCTGTTGGGCGCGAGCTTTCCTCCCCAGAATTTCTGGGTATTCGCGGGCTGAGGTTGGCCGCTCAACACGGGGGGAGCTTTGCGTAGTACAGGTATGTTGCTTCCTGGCCGAGCCGCCGCTTTGAACCGCCCTCGGTTCTCATCAACAGGAGATACGTCCCGCATGGAGCGGAAACGGCGTGGTTGGTCACGCCCCCGGGTTTGACCAGGCTCTGGTGAGCTGGGTGGAGAGATATCGACAAAGCCTTCTCGGGGTGATGGTTGGGAGTAAACTGAAGAGACAGTGGGAACTTCAGAGACTATCAAGTCGCGGGGATTTGGGGGCGCGAGAGTGTTGCTGTTACAAGTCAACGACGGTGGAAAATCAGGACAGGGAAAAGGGCTTACTAAGACCGAGGTGCTGCGCCGGGAGAAGTGGCATTTTGGGCATCGGAGACATTGGACATATGCCTGAGTTGATCCTCATCGTAGGTTGTTTCAACAAGGACAGGATTCCCGATCTGCCGGTCTTTCTCCCGCACGTGATTTTGCAGGCGTTTCCACATGATTATGCCTAGAACAAGGATATGTTAGCAGCGCATCATGGGGTTCAGCGACAAAAACAAAGGCACCCAAATGAATGGCAGAACAGATCAAAGATGGGTGGGCGCATTCGAGAAGGATTCTTCCCGACCAAGCTCCGGATTCGTGTTTACTCCCGTGATGGTGTTTCTCGGATGGGCAGCCTTTGAGGACTCTCTGTGGATTTTGCCAATTCTGCGTTTCTTCCCGGAGAAATGGTTTGAGACTGTGCTTGCACCATCATCTGTCACATTGGTTGTCTGGCCCGTCAGAACAGTGGCCGCCATGTCATTTCCATCGCCATATTTGAGCCAGAGGCGATAGCGAGCCGGTTGTGACACGGAACGGTGGGCCTTGGTTCTGAGGACATAAACAATGCCTTGGACGACTCCGAGGAAAGGAGCAAAAAGCCAGAGGAGAAGGTTGGCCACAACGGAAAAACTGGATCCTCCATCCAGGTACACGGCGAGTGGGGGAAGTAGTATAGCCAGGAGCACGTAGCCTATCGTCACCCCAACGTTGTTCCTGGGAAGGTTGACACTCTTTTTCTTGATTACCCGCTCCTCCTCTGCCATGGGGGGTGATGATGTCGCGAGTCGAGGGGGTTTGGGTCGAGTTTGTATTGAAGAATAATAGAGAAGAAGAGTGCACAGTAGGGGCTCGACTGTACGAATGCAGGGTCCAAGAATAGAGCAGGATCCGGAGCGCAGGAACAGGGTTGACGGAATGACGAAGAGGGAAAACGGAGAAGAAACAGCGAGGCAAGACGGACACGCAAGTACATACCGATTACACTATTAGAGAGGCAAGCACGAAGTAAGGCCTGCCTGGTAGAGCAATTGTTTGAATATGGTGAAGGAAGGTGAGAAGATAGAAAGAAGGGACGCGCAAGCTAGAAGCAGCAGCAGCGCAGGCGGCTGAAGGAATGGAGGGTCAGGTCGTCAGGACCGGAGGGCAGCTGCGAGGCGCAGCAACAGCTTGTGTTTGCGCTGCCGTCGTTGTGGCCAGCGAAGGACTCAGAGTCGGAGAGACCTGAGAGCGCTTGCGACGGTTCGCCAGCAACGAACAAATATGTTTGCACCGTTAGGCTCGAGGTGCGGTCGACGAATGAGAGGCCGCTGGGACGTCCGAAATCAGCAGTCGAGGTGCGTTTCAGGCGCGCAAGTCGGTGTTTCAGGATAGCAGAGGCTCGAGGCTGCCAACCGCGGCAAGAATCGTGACGTTGTGCACGCGACGGGAGCGTGATCGCGTAGAAGCTGCGGGCGAGGGAGGGTGAGGGTGCGAGCGGAGTCAGCGTCCGCCAATGTACCTGACGGATGGCGGACTTGGACAGTTGATATATTGCATGAATATGCGACCCCAAGTGGCTTGCTTGCACGCACCCCTTTCCCGTCTTACCAAGTCCCTCGCCGGGGAGTCGCATGTCCAGGGGCGCAGGTGCAAACGGATTATTGTGCGAATGGCCTAGCGGGCGCCGGTGCGGGTCTTCCATGACTGTCACCGAGTGCGAGGGCCGAGTGTGATTTGCGGGCGGCCGTCGACGGGGAGCGTGCTGTTGCCGTCAGCTCGGACTTGCATCATTCTTTTGCCTTCTCCATCCAGCCCCGCGCCACACCGCATCTCGTTGACGACCCCAGAACCCCCCGCCCCCCCGCGCTGAAACGGCACGTCGACAGCTCTCTCGGTGTGTGATCCGCGACAACGACAGTCCACCATGGCCGACAGTGAGTGCGGACAGCCCGCCGGCCTCGCCGCAGAACAGCTAATACCTGGCAGCAACCTCCCCTCCCCCACTCGCCACCGAGGCGTAAGCTGTGCACTGGTGCAAGTGCAGAGCACTATCGCTAACAGTCGACCCATATAGGGCGCCCGTGGCCACGCCCATCAACATCGTGCTGCTCTCGCTGTTCGTCTTCCTCGTCTATCTCCGCCTCAAGCCCGCAAAGCCCCAGACGCTGCCGCGCGCCCCGCCGCCCACCGTCTTCCGCACCTTCACGCCGCCAGAGCTGTTCCCCTACAATGGGCTGAACGGCATGCCCGTCTACCTGGCTGTGCGTGGGCGCGTCTTCGACGTGACGTCTGGGAAGAACTTCTACGGCCCGGGCGGACCCTACGCCAACTTTGCCGGACGTGATGCCAGCCGAGGCCTCGCATGCGGCAGCTTCGATGAAGATATGCTGACCAAGGACTTGGATGGCCCCTTGGACCATCTCGAGGGCCTGGTCGGCGAGCAACTTGACGCTCTTCAGGGCTGGGAGGATCGCTTCTCCGAGAAATACCTCGTAGTCGGCAAACTCGTCGCAGTCCCCAGCGACGAGACCGAGGCGGACGCCGGCGGGGATGCGAAGCCAGCTGCCGCTTAAGCACCATCAGACCTTGAAGACTGAAAATGATGCTTTGACATATTTGTGGCTTGGTGTTGTGAAAAAGATATCTGATCAAGCGCTTCTCGGATTGACCATGGACATGTCTGGCGCTCTGGAAAACGGATAGATGGGAATGGTGAGGGAACACAGGTCTCACACTCTCCTCACATACCCACCAGGCCTCATGAACCCGGATGAGGCCATATCACCTGTATTTGCAAGTTCCTCTAATATTGTTTGGGTATGCTCGACTGGTTGCCATGCGCTATTCTTCGAAGAAGTTCAAAAGGCACAATGCACACGGTTTCGGCGATGTTACCAATGCTTTCAAACGTGTACATGTCCCCAAATAAGCACTGTGTGGGCTCAAGACGTTCCAGGTGCAAGTGCGATTCTGGCTGTGCGGTTGAGCGTGTGCCGACAGAATACGGAGATGCTGCGAAACACTGTCTCATCCCCAGGCAAACTCAGGCCGTCGTCTACGTTGGGAGCGCTGTTGTGGCCATTTAGGACAGATGGAGTTTGAACGCAGCTGTTATGTTTCAGCCTCAATGCAGGGCGCCAATTACCATTAGCTGCATTTACTGCTGTGCAAGTCAGCACGCATAGAGGTGAGGTAACCCACAGAAAGTAAATCTATTGATCGTCGCTGCATGCGGCCTAGCGCTACTAAGTACAACCCAAGTTGATGTAAACCTAACGCTCCCACTTCCTCCTTCTCTCCTACAACATCTCTTCTCCATCACCTCTCAGAACAAATTTTTCTTCTTTCCATCGCCATCGGCTGTCAACAGACGCTTTCTTGCACACATCTGCTCAATTATCTCATCCACATCAAAAATGGCTCCTACTACCGCAAAGGCGACTCCCAAGACTAAAGCTGCCAACGGCGGCGTCGTCAAGAGGGGCCCGGGAGCACCCAAAGGCCCCAGGCGCGCAAATGCAAAGAACGCGATGGCAAAGATGCAAGCCTACTGTAAGTCTCACTCTTCTTCCTATTCCCCAAAAACGCGTGATTCACGCGTTTGCGGACGTGTTTGTTGTGATCACTATCCATGACATGACCAAAAACATCGCTGACCATGTGTCCAGTCAAGCAGCACCGGTCCGAGTTCAAGGATCTCGCATTCAAGGACCAGCAGAAGGAGCTGGGAAAGAAGGTATGTTGTCTTGTTCTTCATCCCCACCATCCCGGTGCACCACGCCGCCCCCACCCATGACTACGCACACGTCTGCCTTTTCATCTATTGAATCAGCTCTCCAATTTTCCTTACTTCCATTCCCATTGTTATCGCCCCAATCCTCTTTTCCAGACTCGTGTCCTTCTATTCTGAAACTTTGAAACTTACGCGTTCATGCAGTGGAAGGCATCTTCAGAGAACCCGAAGAACAATGCTTAAATGATCCGGCTACTGAGCATCTCACCCTTCGCAGCTGGCTCTGACCCCAATGCATGAGAGCAGGAGACCCTCATCTTCAGGCATCAGCAATCATCGGACTCTTGCCATGTTAGTCATGATCACGTCTATACCATCAGATTCGCTATTTTCCTTCTATATTCATTCCATTTGTTACGTTTCCCCTTCCTTGTACTCGGCACCAAAATTGGGTGGTTTAGGGCTTTTTTGGGGTCGGTGCCATGGGGTTCTACGGGGCGGGATCATTTCATCTTGCGGCGTTTCTTTCTGCTCTCGCTCTGAACTCGCTTTCGGCGCGCAGGACGGACGCGCAAGACTGAGTTTGGGGTTCACTATCGGGATTAATGGATGGGCTGGACGTATGTATTTCCAGCGCAATATGGATGATTTGGAGCTCGCGCCCGCCTTGCTTGCATCGTTCCTGCAGTTTGTGATGCATGGCTGTTCAGGCTAATTGGGAGGTTGGTGGTGCATAATGTCGACAATTTTGCTTCCCGAGGGCTTCTGTTTCTGTGTAGTCCTTCCAAAAGTTGTCCACATGCGCAAGTCCATAGCGTTGCTCCCCTAGATAACAAATGGCGAACATGCAACCGGTCAACACCGACCTCCTCACAAACGTCTCATGCAAGCAAGCAAGCAATTAAGCAAATTTTTTCTTTTCTTTTTTGGTAGACCTGTACGAGTACCAACCTCTCTCCCTCGGTTGTACGACCTTGCACGTTTCCAGGCCGCCAACAGGATTGCGGATTGCCTTTTTCGCAACAGGTTTCGGCTCCTGTAGCCGTCTCTAACGCACCCAACCAACAATGCACGTCAACACCGGTCTGAAACCTTGTCTACCTTTTTTTCCAAGCAAAATTGAATCCTGCCACCTGGTATGAGTGTCGGGCCGCCAGGCCCCACCTTGTATGTATGGTGATCGACCGGGCTGGAGAGGGAGATTGTTCCATGGATGCTTCTTTGCAGGTGCGGTGCGTGGAAGGGGAGGGAAGGGAATGATGTGCGACGATTGTCACACTTAATTATGGGGCAAGATGTGCGGTTTGAGGGCGAATCAATGGGCTTGGGGTGGTGCTGTGCAGGAGGTGTTTGCTTCTTGGGGTGGTACGATCTTGACTCCACTTGCGCTCATTGTTGTGCCAGTCTGGTCTTTTGGATTTGTTTACCACTCGGTAATTTTCTACATGGCGCCCGGAGATTAGTTTGCTTTATAGATATATCGGGAGTCCACATGTGCCCAACCGAAATGTCCAGCTTGCTAGATTACCTCCTTGGGGGTGGATGAGGAGATTCTAGTGGTGTACCTTCTACTTACCCTCCCGTCTGCGAACCTGGACAGTCGTGATTCTGCTCGGTCCGTTCCGCTTAGGACGCTATGGGAATCGTGGTCATCCTTATTGGACGGAATATTCAAAGTCCTGCAACCATCATCAATAACTAGCTCATATTCCACTTCGTCGATTCTTCATCAATCATTCAAATGAGGACACATTCCATGATATCCTACGCTACCAAACAAAACCAAAAGCAACAGACCAAGGCCTCGGCTCCAACCCACATATATCATTCAAATATCCTTATGACCAAGGGGTGTCTGGGACTCCACCCCCGCCACAAATCGTGGCGCGAGCTCTAGCCTGCCCCACACTCCACTACCGAACTTCCCCTCCGGCATCATCTTTCCTGGTTGATGTCTTTTCCGCTAACGCAGCAGCGGGGTACGAGGGCTAGAAACGCGTCAATGGCGAGGATGAGCCTTCTAACCTGCCTTGCGGACCTCAAGTCGTGTCAGCAAAAGAACTATCCTTGGTAACGCTTAACTCATCACTCTGACACCTGAGAAGAGCACTCTTGCGGAATGAGACCGCCTTCTACCCCAGTTTGAAATCATATATGGCATACGAGTAGGCTTGTTGCGCTTTGTACTGTCTCGACTCTAGAGAAGAGAAGCATTGAACCTGTCAACTCGGTTCTTTAGAACATCACTTCCCTCTCCATCAATTCCTATCCGCTGCTTCTTCCAAAGACCTACCCTATCCTTGTCAAATCCCTCAAACATTATAAACATGCCACCCAAGATCGAAGTCCCCATCTTAAAAGACCTCACCATCGACAACATCACCGAGAATGTAAACCGCATAAACGCTCAATGTCCCGACGCGCGCCTCAAATACGTGCTCGAAAGACTAGTAACGCACATGCACGACTTTGCGCGCGAAACGCGCCTCAGCACGCAAGAATGGATGGCAGGGATTGAGTTCCTAACCGCTGTTGGAAAGCAATGTACAGATGTACGCCAAGTATGTATACCTCCTCGCCCGCCGTCATGCGAGCACATGTATATATGATGGACACAATTAACCATAAGCCTGTGTAAAGGAGTTCATCCTCCTCTCCGACACGCTCGGCCTCTCCCTGCTCGTCGACTCCATCGACCACCCCAAAGCGCCCTTCTCCACAGAAGGCACAGTCCTAGGCCCCTATCACACCCACGACGCTCTCCCCGGCGCCCACGGCCACGCCATCTCCGCCGACCCCTCTGGAACCCCGCTGCTCTGTCTCTGCCGCGTGACCGACAGCTCGCAGCGCCCAGTTCCAGACGTTAAAGTCGATATCTGGGAGACGGACTCTAAGGGCTCGTACGATGTGCAGTATGAGGGGTATAGTGGTGATAACCCGGATGGGCGAGCGGTGCTGAAGACTGATGCAGAGGGCGTGTTTTGGTTCAAGGCGATTGTGCCCGTGCCGTATCGCATTCCGAATGATGGGCCTGTGGGCAAGATGTTGGAGGTGCTGGGGAGGCATCCGTGGAGACCGAGTCATATGCATTTTATGTTTGAGAAGGGGGGGTTTGATCATCTGATTACGTATGTATATGTTTGTTCCTTCCATCGATGCAGAAATTCTGCTATAATGGGATGGTTATGATGATACCTAGGTTTGCTAACGTTCAACAGGGCGTTATATCTCCGGGGTGATCCGTACGAGACGTCTGATGCGGTGTTTGGAGTCAAGGAATCGCTGATTGTGGATTTGGGGACTGTGACAAGTGAACAGGCGAAGGAGTATGATGTAGCGGAGGGAAGCAAATTGCTCACGTACGATTTCGTGCTTGAAACGGAAGCTGATACGCAGAAGCTGAGGAACGAACAAGCACAAAAAGCAATGGAGAAATTAGGAATATGGGAGGGTATGACCATCATCAACGGTCTGCCCGTCCCCGCTGTAGACTAACCCCCCAAACATTATAAAAGAGACCAATCTATACCACAATAAACCCATCTATCCCACATCTCCCCCGCTCAAACCTCTCCCCTAAGAAACCGTTTAACCTTCTCCCCCCAAACAACCTCCCTCTTATAAACCCTCATGCCCGGCACACTCCCCCTCCCCAACCCCTCAATCGCATCCGCCAACGCCTCCCCACTCCCCTCCGCCTTCACATCCCTCATCTCATACTGATACGTCTTGAACCCAAACACCAACGCCCCACTCTCCGGCAACCGATGCAATGTCTGGCGCTCACATCGTAGTACACAATCCTCAGGATCAACCTCCTCTCTCTGCCACTCCAGCGTTCGATCCGCCTCCCCACCATCTAAACCCATATCCGTAGAACCAGCCATCTCATCCTCCGTCAAATGCGTCCCCGCCAAACAAAACAACTCGCGCGTAGTCGTAACACTCCAATTCAGCCTCTTTACAATTTTCCCAACCGGCAGCGAGGCAAAGAAGCGATCCATGCTCTTCTCGAGTTTGGCAGCGTAGCCCGGGACCGGCCCGTGGATTTCAGATAAGAGCATGTTTAGCTTTTTGGGCGTGTTGAAACCGCTGGGGAAACAGGTTATGAAGGCTTCGAGGCGGTATTTGCTAGAGTCTTGGGGGGAGGAGCTGGGGAGTAGGAAGAGGAAATCTGTGTCGATGTTTTGGCCGAGGATTTGTAGGGCGGAGGTTGGGGAGGGGGGGTGGAGGGGGAGGATTTCGCCCGTGGTGTGATTCTTGAGTCCGGGTGGGTTTGGGGTGAGGGTGTAGATTGTGGGGAATCGCGAGGGGAGGTATGTCTTTGTGATCCAACTGTAGAATTCGTATATGGAGGCGGTGGCTTTGGGGTTGGTGGCTAGGACGGAGGAGAAGTGGTTTGTGAGCAGGTGTTTGCGCAGTTGCATGCGGGAGGTGTAGGTTTTGTCCATGGCGACGAGGTCGGAGAGGGTTGTGTTTTCGATTGCTGGGAGGGGTTAGGAGTGGGGGTTCTTTGGAGGGGGTAGTGAGAGGGAAGGGGAAGGGTACATACCCATAGTTAGGTGATACTTTGGCTTGAAAGGTCGGATTTTGATAGGCTCTGTTGTTTCAAGATTGAAGTCCTTGAGGGGTTCGATATCGTAGTATGCATTAGTGGGGGATTGGGGTTTGGCATTTTCGGAAGGGCCGTCGAGCTGTTTCAGCGAGTTAGTCTGGAGCAATTGAATAGGAGACCATGAACTCGTACCTTGACACTCTTTCCTTGTCGTATCCGCCTATACACAACCCATACCACACCAATTAGTACCAAAACCCACGAGTGCGAGAGTCGAATAAGGTCGAGTTGTATCATCGTGCGTCACACTGCTCCTGTTCAATCACCTTGTCCTGGAGAATTCCAATGCTTGCAAGATGAAAAGACGGCCAATGACTATATATTCACTTCCCACATTCAATCTACGTAAAGGTAACTCATACATCGATGTGATGTATTCGACAAGTGCGCCCTACACGCCAACTCCCCACCTGCATGCGCCGGTAAAACTTTCCCAACAAGGCCAAGCGCCGCTTAAATCCGGGTTATGCCCTGCATTCAAACGACAAAGAGATAATGACTTCCTGCTTGAATATCATTCTCTCAAAGACGTATAGTAAATGCTCGGAGTAACATAGCCCGAAGATTAGGGCTAGTGGTGTATTCAACAAAGTGAGATGAAGCCCCCGAGTTCAACCCCCTAGTGCAAGTCTTCAGTACGGAAGACAAGCAGACCTCTTCATCCTCGCTCTTTCAGATATCTGTGTCGCGCCGAGAAAATCGAACAATGTGCACAGCTTTGCTTGATGTGCCCTTCCTGGATTGACAGTATCCTGCGAGGTCAGGCGAAGCGAGCGGAGATCGGTAGGAAGATGGTACGCGCGAAGTATTCGGTCTATTGTGGAGGCTATCTAATCATTAGATGGGCATGGTAAATGCATCTAAAGCGTATCAACATACGGTCCATTGCCCTGACCTCCTCCACCGTCCTCGGAACTCTAAACTCGGATGGGAATTTTGCGTCACTGCACATCTTTGGCTGCAGCTGGCTGTAACGAGACGCAAACGATATATGACTATTCACAAATTGTACCATCAGGTTTGTTCTATAGATGATTAGTTGATGTCATACTTTTGGAGAATGTCTTTACCTTCGCACAAGGTCGTCAATTTGCTGCTGACTGCTCCCCATCATCTCCGAATCGAATCCAGGTGGCATAAATGGTGGTCCATGGGACCGTCCGCCCATAGGTCCCATGCCCATGGTGGAGAAGTAACCTGGCCCATCCATACCCAGGCTAGAAGACTCAAACGAAGACGCCATCATACGAGGATCTCGAGGATCAATCTCATAGGGCGAATTAGGCAACGACCTGTGCGGATCGTCCACGGGCATTGACATAGACATGGAAGGTCGCAGTGGCATACCACTCATATTGAATGGATGAGCAAATGGGGGTTTTGCTGAGGGGTATCGAAAGTTGGAGGGCATTGAGACTTGATCCGTGATGCATTAATATACAGACGGGTGCTTCACCGGAATGGGAACCAAGCAAACAAGCGGTCAAGTATCTACGCAACGGTTGATGGCAAAAGATGTGGAGAACGAAAAGGGAACGAGGTGCATATGCTGAAGATTCGGTGTGAGATAATATCGTCAGTTTTGGCGCACGACGGGCGGTTGGTACGATTGGCGTTACTGCGGGATGACACTACCATGTTGTGCTTGAGAATATGAGCCTTCGATTCGTTTTATGTGTTCATAAGTCCGAGCGTTGTGATCTGGTATTAAACTTGTGGTGCCAACGGAAGGCAGGTAGTACAGCTCTTGGAGCAAACAAATACGCCAAAACCGCGCACTAGAAGAGGCAAAGAGCGAATCCGCATGCTGCTTGAGAGCACACGATGAACAGGATCGCGATGAGAGTATACTACTTTACGAAAACCTTAACCATGGCTTGGTCGTCTGTGATAACTGGCCTAGATACATGGTTTCGAGGGCCTTCTACTCTGGATCTGCCAGGCGAAAGGTTCTCTTCATGCTCAGGTCCTCCTCAGCCGGGCATGGGTTGCGAGGAGCAGAGCATTATATCAATGCCGCACAGTGTATAGACTGCATTTCTGAAGCTTGGAACAGAGCTGGAGATGCCGAAACGCCCATAGAGTACTCGATCGTCTAAGCGACTCAATCACCAAACGTCTCACTTTTCGTCACCCAGCCACCTCAATTGCTCTCAACGCGACGCGCGACTGTACAACCACGCAACGTGATTTTGATGCCGTACAACTTGCAGAATTTTCTCCTGTATCACCGCTATCTACTGTATAAATTTTGAGGCAAAACAATGGAGTTTTGGTCACCTTCTTGTGGTGTTCGTAGGTTGATCACTAGCGGCCAAGATGCCGCCCCGGCCCCCATCTCCCAACGCCTTTCTTGATCCTACCACCACGCATATCCAAGGTATCGTTACCGGAGAAGCTGCAATACAATCAGCGATTACTCAGTTTGAAAACGGCCAATTCAGATCCCTCCGAGCAGCTGCTGAGGCCTTTGATGTGCCGTACCGAACAACCTGCGCACGGTTCAACGGCCGCCCGTCCCGCCAGCAAACCCACGACCTTGAGCGAGCTCTCACCCCCGAACAAGAGCAAGCCCTCAAGAAGCACCTTCTGAGTATTGCCTCATGGGGATTCCCATTGTGAGTATGGCAGGTTCGAGAGCTTGCAGAGCAGTTGGCTGGCCGTGAGCTCGGCAAGTGCTGGGTTACTCGGTTCATCAAGCGCCATGATCTGGCGGCCATCTACGCTCCTACGCTCGATGCCAACCGCGCATACAACCACGATCCAAAGACGATTGACGACTTCTTCAAGCTGTTGAAGAGCACAAAACGCAAGCACTGGCCCCAGCCAGCAAACATGTGGAATATGGATGAGAAGGGCTGTATGCTTGGGCAGGCGCAGGCTGCAAAGGTCGTTGTTGGCGCATCTACCACACAGAAGAAGCGCGCCTTCATTCAACAGCCAGGCAACCGAGAGCTGGTAACAGCTATTGAATGTGTGAGCGCTGCAGGAGTTGCAATTGATCCCCTCATCGTTTTCAAGGGCAAGTTCCACCAAGATAAATGGGTGCAGATGGACGGGGGAAGATCAGGATGGAGCTACGCCCTCTCCCAAAAGGGGTGGACTGACGACGAGCTGGGCCTTGAGTGGCTGAAGATCTTTGAGCAGGCAACAAGGCCTGCCCTGCCACGGGAGAAGCGCCTTCTCATCATGGATAATTATGGATCTCATCTCACAGGCAAGTTTCTTCGCTTTGCGATAGATCACAAGATTATTGTCCTTTGCTTCCCTCCCCACACCACCCATCTTCTCCAGCCATTGGATGTAGGACTCTTTGGCCCTCTCCAAACGCACTACACCAAGCTCGTGGCAGCAGCTGTTTGCTTTGGAGGTGTTGGAGGTGTTGACAAGGCTCTGTTCCTTGAGTACTATCACGAGGCTTGAGAGCTTGCCTTTACAAAGGATAATATAGAGAGGGCGTGGGCAAATATAGGCCTCCACCCTCTCACATCAGTTCCAGCAAAGCTGAATCTCACAGAGGAACAGCTCATTGAGGAGGCCGTTGCTGCGCAGGATGCCCACGACGAGAGAGAGTATATGAAATCTCGTGCCCTCGCCTCTGC